>CAJQUN010002425.1:0-26950 GCA_907163345.1 Haberlea rhodopensis | reverse complement strand
AATAAAAAAAGTTTATTTATAAAGTTCATTCTATAATTTTCATGCAAAAAACTAGATACAAATTATTATTATTTACTACGAAAATGTTACAAAATCACAGATTTCACATTTTTTTTCATACTTTTTTTATTTTATCACTATATTTTATCTTTCAATGTGATTATGTCTTTTCATTATTCATTATCTATCTATTACCATATAATATAATTTCTTACCGACCCGAAATACCTAGAACCATAAAAATTTATCTAAACCCAAAATTGAAGAATTTTTTTTTATTACAAAAAAAAAAAAAAAATCGGAGAATTAAGAGGATTAATAAGACTTAGTAATTTAGTGCGCGACTTAGTAATCTTAATGCGTGAATTATGAAATCTTAGTGCGCGAATTAGGAAATCTTAGTGCGCGAATTATAAAATCTTAGTGCGCGAACTAGAAATTCTTTAAAGCGCGAACTAGAAATTCTTAAGTCGCCTTAATGCGCCGCACGCGCACCGAGTTCGCCAGTTCGCGGCCGGAGCGCCAGTGCGTGGAGGGGGGTAGGAGGATTATGTGACTTAGGCAAAAATACATTAAACTGCTGCCAACTGCAGCGGATGCATACAAAAAACACAGACCTTCGCTAGGTGATTGCGGGGGACTGTACAGCGGCCACTGTCCTTTTTGTTAAATTAAGGCCATCTCCAACCCAAAATTTTATTTTATTGCAGTTTTTGCACCAAAATAGTGCGATTTCTGCACCAAACAAAACCCATCTCCAATCATTTTACTCCAAACTTCACTCCAAAAGGAATATTTCATACAATATTCCTTTTAATTCATTCAAAACAATTATTTTATTTCACCAATTATCAATTCCAACTTTATTAATATTAGTAGACGACGACACGCGTTGCGTGTGTAACGTAATATATAATGCATATGAATTGATTCGTGTAATGAATAAATGAGACATATACATTGGTTAATATTACAATTCAAAATATGAAACAACAAAAAAATCACAACAAACCATTGGAGGGGGGTAGTTTGGTAAATTCAAATTTGCCATACCAAGTAGTTATTATAAGGGGCTTATGCATTATAATATAGTAAGATATTTATTTATACTAAATTCACGTTTCACGCTATTTTAACGTTAGCATTGGAGATGCTCTAACCTCTTTGTTCCTTTGTCATTTTCTCCTTCTTTTAACCTTTCTTATTAATCGTAGTTACTTTACATATATGCACTTCTCTTTTTGCCTGTACGCCTTAACTTATTGTCTTCTAACCACAAAAATTCCATTCAAATATAGGAATTTAATTTGGATGGTAATATTAAAATTTTGAAAACTCCAAAAGAATTTACAATGAATTATTTTTAATAATACTTTTTAACAACGTTGTTTCATTCAAATTTTAATATTTTTTGTTAAAATTGAGAATTTTAAAATTAAAAAATGATAATACATTTATATTCACCATTAAAAAACTAAATTTATTATCAAAGTATTCTCGATTTTGATATATTTTTATAGGATGAAAATTTATAAGATAAAAAAACTACAAGAATTTGAAGTTAAAAAATGAATGTACTTTTTCTTGTAATCGTAGCATCTACGAGTGTCTATAACAAATTTAGTTTTTTTAAATGGTGAATATAAATGTATTATCATTTTTTTTATTTTAAAATTCTCAATTTTAACACAAATTATAACAATTTGAACGAAACAATGTTTCTAAAAAGATTATTAAAAATAATTCATTGTAAATTTTTTTGGGGTTTTCAAAATTTTAATATTACCACCCAAATTAAATTCTTATACTTGAATGGAATTGGTGGTGGTTAGAACCTAGAAGACAATAAGTTAAGGCGTACAGGGAAAAAGAGTGAAATGTGTAAAGTAACTATGGTTAAATGTAAGGCTAAAAGAAAAGAAAGAGAAAATGATAAAGGAACGAAGAGATTATACATATTTATTTATTCCAATCTGCAAGCAACTCATCCAGACGTGATTTTGTTAAAATATTTTTTTAATTTTTTTTTTAAAAAAGACATCCGCTCAGCTGTAGGGAGGACTGTGTTTTTATACGCCTCTATTGCAGTCGACAGCGGTTTATGGTATTTTTGCAACTCTTTAAAAAATACATTATTTTTTATTTTTTTTAAATAAATAAATCCATAATATTGCTTTCAGAAACATAATATGATGAGTATTAGTTGATGATAGATGTTATTTATATATTCAGATTTATATTAACTACGATATATATAATTTTTATTAAATATAGATACCTATAATAATAAAATTATGTACTTTGTCAAATATAGTATTAATAATAACGATGTAAGGCAAAAAAGTAAGCTTTATATGCAATCATTATGTACGAGTTTGTTTGTATAATTATATAGTTGTTTATATGAATTTTGATGATTTTGTGTAAGTTTTTCATGTAAAATGCATGACACTATCAATTGAATAATTAGTAACAAGAATATTATATACAAACTTAACGAATTTGGAAAATCCGAATAGAAAGTTAAGGTATAAATAAGAATTAAAAAGCTAATATGTTTATTAATTTCAATTATCATTTCATTCATTTATTCATGAAAAACTTATTAGATTTTTCATATTTAAGTTTTAACTGTTAGAACTGTACAATGGGTATAACAATTTATTTCATGACTTATGCAGATTTTACACATATTGTTAGCATTAGAATTTCTAAAAATTCATTAATGATAATAGATTAAGTAATTGAAAAATAGAAAATTCTTGTTGGGATAAATTCACTTGAATTTAAATTTGATAGTGTTTACAAAAAATAAAAAAGAAAATAATCATTTCAAATATAAATAAATATTCATTCTCAATGTCAAAATTGTCTTTTGAACTTTAGAACTTTAATTTTGCTACATCTTTTAGCATCTAGATACGACACACGCGACACACATACTTTATGCTAGTAGTATCATAAATATTTCAATCACATGTCAGTTTGTATATCCACTCAACATAAAAGCAGTGTATCAAATATGCTACAAAGTTGGACAGGACAACAATTTTAACAAATCCTAAATGCTTATCCACTGTGATTCTCAATGTAACAACTTGCTTAAGTACTCAAAAGCTTAGGGGGAGCATCGCTTTAAGTTGCACAAGTAAACCACAAGAAAGGGCTTAAAAAAAATAAAAAAAATTGAGGACACAAATGAAACACTTAGGTGCATTTGGATGGAAGGAATTGATTTGGATTGAAGGATTTGAAATCTAATCTTTGAACTTCATTTGAACTTCATCTGAACTTCATGATTTGAGACGTGTGGTTTATTGTCGTTTTAAATACTTCCAAAATACAAAGGAAATGAATTGAAAGGAGAATGAATGAATTCGAAATGCCATTTCAATTTTTTACCCAAACAAAAATGATTGATTTGAGTGAGGAATTTAAAATCCACTTATTCCAAATCCATTAATCCAAGCATGACATTACATCATTCTTCAAAGTCTAGACACAACAATCAAAAGTGATTTTGCATGCATAATCACTCATCATTCTTGACTTGATCACTTGATCTGACATAAAATCAATCTAGATAAGGTGCCATCCAAAATGTGACAAATTTTTTGTGCATCATATGATGCATTCCTTCTACCTCGGCACCATGCTATCTCAAAAATACATGAAAAGACATACAATGATACAATCCACTGGAATAATGTGTGCACAAATTTCAATACCACATAAACTGAGAAGCCAATACAGATGACACTAAAGCTTGAAGGTATTAAGTGTTATCTCACCTGCTTTCAGCACGCTAATTCAGCCATTGTGCAAAAAGATTCAAGTGCTTCGAAAAATATTCAATCGAAAATCAAACTCCAGAGGGAAAAAATTGAATTCTCATGTTATTTTTCTTACAAGGACCGCAATAAGATCTCGAATAGATATAATATAGATTTGGTATACTTGACTGTCGGTTGTACATTAGTAGAATTTGGTACAAAAGTTATCAGCCCTTTGCACATCAAATAATTCTGTCTATTATTAGTCTGGCTTAAACTTGTTTACATAAGATTTGTTGATCGTTGTGTTTTTCTTATATGACATTATGTGCCAGTTTGGATCGGCTCCGGGTTGGCGCAGCCAGCCGCCTTGGGCCAAGATTCGGTTGAAATATTCAAAACAGTGGTTGTTTCCGAAGAATAGTGTCAGTTTCAGTGCTAGTTCCGAATAGTCTTTTCCGTTGCAGCAGTTTGTACAGCGTACACATTTTCCAGAGTATTAATATAGTGGGCCATTATTAATACTAGTAATCTTTGCACGCGATGTATACATATAAAATAACTTTTATATATAGTGTTTTTTAAAAATATAATAAAGTTGTAGTAGTTTTTATTTAATTTAATGTTTGAAATTATAATTTGTTATGCTATGTTTATTTAAAAATAGTAATATAATGGGAATGAGTATTTTGGGAAGAAAATTTTGTTTGGCATGAAAGACCAAATATAGTTACTCTAACACCCTAACAATTTTATATATGGGTATAGATTAGGGGAGTAACGGTAGTTAACGGTGCTTTTTTATTCTGATTGTATGTATAAATTTATTTGATTTCATTTTAAGAAAGGAAGAAAAAATATTGTTCCAAAGTTGTTCTCATTCTCTTTTAAATTTCTTGATGAGTGTTCGAACTCTCTACAAAAACAGAGTTCAATTCACTTACATCATCACAGAGCATATCCTATAAAGTGAAATGTCTTTGTAGTATCCAATGAATACAATGATGAGCTCAGAAGTAGAAATTTAAAGCCCAAAGTGGAGAGAAAAATGTCTTTACCGTGCAACTGTCTTCTAACAGATTATTTGTGTACTAGTTTATGTTGTATCGTGCAAGGCACGGTGCCAGCAATTACCAATTCCCGACAAATTAGGCCCTCACTTTAAAATAATGAAGGCTTTTAAGTTGGAAATCGCAATTTCTAGAGTTTTAAAATATTCACTCTTTGTAATTGATCTAAGTGTTTCAAAAATTAACCAATATAATAAGCCCCAAAGGCCACGAATAGTGATCCGAGTCTGGTTCTTAAAGTTATGAACAGTAACTTATATTATATTATATTATATTATATTATATTATTTTATTTATTTATTTATATATATACTATATATATTGTTTCTCGATATTTGACTTCCTTGTCTTGTGCAGTGTGTATTTCACCGCTTGTTCATTAGATATTTATTAAAAAATAAAAAAAAATTCATTATTTTATATTGGTTTCTCGATTCTCGATACTTGTGCTTTGCGTGTCTTCAGGCTTCAGTATTGCACGTTTCACCAACTCATCTCCTTTGCGTGGTCCTGTTAAGGGTTTGGTGGGGGAGGAAGACGCCTTGTTCTTGGCGTTGTTTCATTCATCGGCTCATTTCCTTTCATGGCTAGTTAAGGGCTTGATGGGGAAGGAAGGACCTCGTTCCTTATCCTTTCGATGAAAGCTCTTGCCGTGTGGAGCCATTTTGCATAGGTGTGTTCTTTTTTGGTTAAGGGCTTGATGGGGAAGGAAGGACCTCGTTCCTCATCCTTTCGATGAAAGCTCTTGCCGTGCGGAGCCATTTCGCATTGCCTTTGCAATGATTGTCTGGAGCCGTGTTTCTTTTGTTGAACTGCAGGAAATCAGGTTGATTTGGTGATTTACCATACCTTCTGTCGTGCTGGCTGATCTCTGTTGTTTGGTCATCCTATTTTTATTGTGTGTTTTGGTTTCTTCTTCGTATCTTTCTCACGACAAATTTGCTTTTCCCTTCATTCTCCGGTGATACTTCTTGTGTTTTAGTTTTTTCCTTGCTCCAATATTCAGCGGAGGCTGTCTGTAATAGATAGGAAACCTTGTGTGATGGCCATTTTTAGTCTATTTTGGCCATTTGTGCAACATGGCTCGATTTACCTCTCTAAGATTTTGCCTAATGACTTAAAGTCAATATCATGTTTTTTTCCCAAATCTTGACTTTCTCAAGGTGCAGAATGTTTATTTTTATTTTAAAGTCAACTGGTAACACAAAGTTTATTTTTTCTTGTTGGATTCTTATCCAGCTAACATAAAATCCATTTATAAGATCAATTAAGTGGGGACATGCTAAAAAATATATGTGATTGCCTTTTTGCTAAGGATTTTTTATTTATTATGCAATTTCATAGTATATATTTGGTCTATGCGGATTCAAGCAGCATTTCGAATAGCTGAAATTAGGAGAAATACTTCGTCCCCCCAAGATGAGACAAGAGCAGGATCAAGTTACTTTCATGTAACGATTTTGAAGGGAGTGCCGAAATCCTTGCGGCTTGTAGATATTGCTTTTGGAAATATTGGAATAAATGAGCGTGTTCCTATTGGACGGGCGGGGATCATGGTGGTATTTTCTTTCTTTAATTGCATTCATTAATTATTTGTTACTCCTTTTGCAACTTGTTTTGATTGCTAAATAATTTAGTAGAAACAAGATTGTCATTTTTCAATATTGCTATCTCGATTTATATTTTAATTTACACAATTGCAGCTGAGATGTGTTCATTGTGTTGTGTCTGATGGCAGAAAATCCAATGGTGACTCATGAAGTTACAAGAGATGTATGTTTGCTGGCTAGAATGATGGCTGCAAATTTGTACTTCTCTCAAATAGAGGATCTCATGTTCGAGGTAAGAAGGATAATTATTTTGTACTTCTTATGAAATGCTCTTGTTTAGTAATATATATTGTCTCTGATAGCTCTCAATGTGGCGCTGCAATGAAGGACTCTGTGGACGTGAACAGATGAACTACAAAGGTCATCAACGAGAGATGCAAAACATTATATTGGTATGTGAAGAGATTGGTTTGCTACTGGGCTGTGTGCATCGTATTTATCTCCTGTGAGATTTTTTGGTTTGTTCATATGTTAGTGTCTCGCTATTGATCTATATGTGAACTCTGGTTTTGCATCGGGCATTGGTGTGATCGTGGTGTTTGCTTGACCAGAATACCAGATCTAGGAGCCGCATAGATTTGGCCAGCTCACAAACACGAGTTATATACTGCAATTATTATGTATATATGAATGAATCGGTATCTTTAATTTCTTTGACTATGGAAAAACATGTTAGGGAGCCACAGTTGCAACTTTTGGCAGGATGACTTGAAGATGCCAAGAGGTTACTCCCACCTCATTTGTACCCTTCCTAGGTTGTATTCTCACATAGACAAAAGTTGAGTTGCATTTCCTCCATAGCTATAAGCAATATGCATTAATAATATGATAATAACAATGGGTTGGGTTGTATTCTTTAGGTCCATGGAATTTTGTACATGTGTAATAGCAGTACATAGAGTTAAAGAAAATTTAATAGGATGAGCCAGGAGAATTGACATAAGACTTCATCGAGGGTACGACGAGTCATGCCTTGTATACTGGACTTGCTAACATTTTCGTGTATCTGCAGTGATTAGTGTTATGTTGAAGCATTTAAAACCAGCTACAGAAGGCGTATTCATTCTCTGATGTTGCTTACTTATTCTCTTCTCTTTCAGACTCTCTATGAGATTTTTAAATTTTGGCTGGTATGACATCTATAATTATGCAGATAATCGTCGTAGAGCAAGAATTTAGTGTATATTCTAGCTGCTTTTGGAGCATGTGTTACAATTTTGACATGGTTGTGCTCGGGAAGACGAGCACCCAATCCACTCCATATCATGAATGGCTGCTTGGATGCTCACGATTCTCAGTCCGGGTAAACCCAAATTTAGTTTAATTAATAGAAATATAGCGAGAACAACGACTATTTTCTTAAAACTTTAATTTGGTTTTCTTTGAATCTCAGGTGATCATTCTACTTGTGTCAAGGTGTGGAAGTTGGTTGGATGTCTTATCAAATGGAATGATATGTTTTTGTGGATATCAAAACTTGCTCTCATGATCCATCGACTCCAAATTGTTCTTTCTTCACCCAAGTTTTTTTTGTTTTTTGTTGGATATTTTCTTTGATATCTTTTGCAAATAAATTTGATATTAATATCATGCAAGTAGTTCGTAATGAAGTGAGGCTCTTGGTTCCTATCTCTGTAGCATGTCATTTGAAAGAGAAACATGCTGATCAAATAGGATTAAATCTTATTTCTCAAATTCATTTTCGCGACTCAAATTCATAATCATTGAAGTTGTAAGTGCAAGGTGTTCGTCCAGCGATATTATCTTTTCAATATGTTGCTAAAGATCCAGGTTAGAGATTTAATGTATCTAATATATTTGAATATTATTTCATTCGTATTTAAAATTATTAGTTTGAACCAAATTAGCTGAACTCGGTGCCAAATATTTAATTCTATACTCTTATCATCTTGAGTGACTTGGTTGGACTTCCAAGACAATGATTTTTTCGATGATGAGCTTATTATTTCAGGTCACTTTTTTGTACCCTTTTCCCAGTTTTAGTGAATTCGTTCGAGAATATAACTGGGAGAAGGTTAGTGATTTCGTTCGAGAATATAACATGATTTATTTAATAACAAGTGGTTTGTGATGTTCTACGGAGACGATGTCATGATTGTCGAGTGACATATTAAGTGAGGGACCAAGGATTTACATTGTTACTTACATAATGTCCATACTTTTAAAGTGGAGGACGTTTTCCTCCACAATAATGAATGAATACTAAAAAATGTAGTTGGGCATTTCGGAGGGGAGTAGTTTATTTCTTTCTTTAATAATAGAAATGAGTAGCTTCAGAAAAGAAAAGAAATGAGTGATTTGAGTTTATTTCTTCTCATTTGCAGACAGGATACCGAACAAACTGGGAGATGGTTAGTGTTTTCAATTCCATATACTCCACTCGTAGATCTCATATTTTTATATTCTTACGTTATTTGGTCTGAATTGGGTGCAGGAACTTTTGGACAAGTTCTTGAATGTCTGGACAATGAAAGGAAAGCAAAGTATCGAGAAGCTGACGTGATTGAGATTGATTTTTTGCAGAAACTCGCAAAGTATGGTATCTGTGGCACACAGTAAGATTCTGGTATCATTACCAATTTTACAACTCTAGAAATTTGAAATTATTTCAGTGTCAGTTGTTCATTCTTTATAGTTGTGTGCAAATACAGAAGGTAATCATATTTGTATTGTAAATAATTTATAAATTATGGTGTGCTTGAATTTGATTAGGCATAATGTTCCTTGATACCCTAATATTATGTTAGTTAAAACTTGCGATGAATTTAATGGTTTTAACAAGTATTTGAGAAATTTGGTCCAAGCTTATGTTATTTTCAATGGAAAAAAAAACTATCGTTCATTTCCCATGTATCTTTTTCGGAAGTTTGGCAGACAACTTTTGGAATCTGCGGCATGTGTATGAACATATGTTTACTTTTATATGTGTATAATTATGTGTTTTTCAGGTATGAACCATATTTTTTTCCTCTCGGACTACTTCTGTCTATACTTGACAATGTGTTGATTTACTTTGGCTCTGATATTCATAGTTTAGATAGATGCTTTGCGTTGAGTCTATAAACGCTTATTTCGAATTTGGTAACTTTTGATTCTTCTTATGTCGATTTATTTTTTATGTCTTAGATGTCGACTTGTGAGCTCTATTCTTAGTAGTTTTTTGTTCTTTTCTTTGTTCTCACGGATCACGTAGGCTATACTTATTATTTCTTTTTTGCTTGTTTCTGGTATTGTTTGAGGCTTATATAACTACTACTCTATATATGTTCCTTTCTTGCTTCCTTCTAATACTGTGAGGTTTATGGACCTACTACATGTTAAGCTACAAAGGCTCCAGATCAATCAGCCCACAACGCTCTTGCACTTTTCATCAAAAAAGATGTTCCAATGCATCAGTTTTATCTGCGACTGACTGGCTCGAGTTAATGAATTTTAGATCTAAAATACGAGGCTACAAAACGACTTGCTAACAATCTGGTAACTGGCACCGCTCCTTGCGCGGTGCCAAAAAAAACTAGTATATAATAATATAGCTGGTTTAATAACATATATCTTTAAAGGAATAACATAGTTAATTCCGATAAACATGCAAAATAACTATGTGATCATATGCTATTCAAATTAAAAATGTTTTTCTTAAACATATTTGTAGCCCTACGAAAAACACTACCTAAAAACCTTAAAACTTCATAGATGAATCAAACAGAAGAAACGAAAAATGATAGAATCAATAGGATAAACTAAACAAACATGAAAAGTTACACGCGCACACCAACTTGGAGAAACGAGATTTATTTTAGTGTAAGACTATCACGACGAGGGGTCGACGGTCACACATGACATCGTCTGTCGCACTCATTCATACAAAAAGTAGAAAACTAAAATGAAATAAAACAAGACATACATGAGAAAATAGTTTCGGAATCGTAATGCAAGCTAATCATGCAAAACATATAAAAAAATAGTACCATTATCTTCAAGCAAACGGTCTCGCTAGGGGGCCAGATTCCAAATTAATAGAAGAAGAACAGACATTCACGAGAGGTACAGGATAGCCATACCCAAGTTATTCGTTGGGCTGGAAACAGGAATTTAGTCCAGGGTTTGCACTGTTCATGATTGAATCGGTTTGGAAGGCAACGAAAGCTTTTTCTATGATACACCAGCATCATTTTTTTTCGAAATTGCATAGTAAAGAAAATGCAAATCAGAAAAACCTTACAATTGGAAAATGAGTTTAGCCAGGAGGAATGGTAGCCGCCAACCAGAATATATATATATTTTTTTTTGCAAACATCTTGAAATTGTGGTACTCTTCCACCTAACAGAACACAAAGCCAAGTAGACAAGCGAAACAAACAATTAATATAAAGAATATTAAAATTTCTTCGAAAGAAAAGGCACCCAATGCACCCAAAAACCTTCAAGATAAATCAAGAACTTAAAGACCCTAGTAATTGTTTATGCCTTTTTTGGCCATATTTATGTTAAGCTTTTCCACCAATATCACAATACTTGGTCACAGATTTCGTGTGTCGTATGTTCATGGTTTTGTACAAATGAAAGCCTATGCATAAGGAAACTTCTGTTTATTGGGCTGGGGCTATGTAGATTAGAGACACTGGTATAATTTTGTTCAATGAATCTTACTCGCTATCTACTAAGTTCCAAATTACCTGATATGCTGACTTTGTTGCCTTATATATAAATGTATAAGTCTGAAAATAATGAGAAAATGAATGTCGAAATCATATAACAGATTTTTTAACCAAATAACAGAGTCAGGGAAGAAATTACAAAGGTTTTTTTACAAGAACATGGATAATTCCAAAGAAGCACTCAAATATGGCACCTATAATCAGCAAGAGCTTTCAGTCAAACAACTATAAAAAATACATGTGCTCGCAGTCTCAAATAAACAGATGATGAATCTCAAATTATTTTCAACCATGATAATTATGTTGAGTCCGTCCCCTGGCCGCATCAAATATATTTAAATCATATATAATACAGAAGAAGCGCATGAAAACTTGTAAAATTTAAGTTTCGTAACTAATACTGACTGGCAACAAATAGAACTTGATGAACCCACGGGGCCCTTGCTTAGCCATATAGCAGTCCCTACACAAATGAAGCTTTCTGTTAGACCATTTTCTTTAAGACAAAATAATAATAAACATTATCTGCTGAATTTAAACCCACAGTTTTTCGACTTGTAATGCCACATTAACTTACATATACTACAAACGCAAGGAAGGTTGTACAGATGATAACTTCTCCTATCAATGGACAGATTATAGGCAGAACCAACGTCTTGAAACATGTGATGAAAGGACAACAAGATAGGCATGAAAGACAAGAAAATTCAAGAGAATCATAAAAGGCGTGAGGAAATAAAAATGACATGGTTTAGCTCATAATAAGATTTAACCCACTCCATCATCAAAAAAGAGATCTAAAACCAAGAACTTACGCAGTAGATAAAAAGATGTTGGAAAAATTTGTATTTCAGAGTTGGCTAAGCAGAAATTGGTTCATTAAGAATCAGAAGAATATCATGGAGTACTTGACAAAAAATAGAACAACTCCCACCATCATTAAGAATTCTGATCATTGGTTTTTGTTAAAACCAAAAGTGGGCATCAAATAGCATTGCAAGGTTAAAGTTACAAGTTTAAATAATTTCTAAGCATCCTTCGGGTAAATCAAGTCATTTACATTATAAACTACAGAGTTTCTTAATATAACTTTTATTTCCATGCAGATCGAAGAGAATAACAGAGTTATTGGCGTGATAATCCACAGGTTGCAGTATACAATGCCATAATTTCAAATGTATCGGGTAGCTGATGCTCAAAATAAAATATTCTTTTTTCCAAGTATTGTCAAAGAAAAACATAAACTAATTAAAAGTCATCACTGATGAAATATAAGCTACATTATAGCCAGAGACCAACAATACTATTAAACTTCTGATTCCAGGTGTCAATTGGTCTATTGATCTTCGTTCTGGTTTACATGACATTGTTTCTGTCCGAAACAGTGAGGCCTACTATGAGACCGACTAAGGTATTCCTTGTTTAAATAAAGCTTTTAGATTTGTTCAAGACCGATATTACTCGATGAAGAATGGGGTACATATGTTACCAGTAGGTACGTGGTGTTTCCTTTTTGTTGCAAAAGAAATCGGGGATTTTACTAGATTGAAGTTCGAAGGGAAAAAATACTTAATAAGGGTAATATGACTTTTAAAATATTTTGATTTTCTCCACAGTTCGACGCTGAAGTGGATCTCCCTTGTTTTCTTCATCTATGAATTGGGATGTCTGGCATAAGAAGTGAATGACAGATAAAAATTGAGAAACCTTAATTTGACAACATTAGCATGCCTAAAAAATGTAATCTTCAGGAAGAAATCTCGTAAGAATGTTTCCAACAACAGGTGATGCAGAAAAAAGGCTTGTGATCCAACTAAAAGTTGCAGCTCTTTGTTTTTCATCAACATCATCTGCCTGCAAGGAGGAAAGGATAAAGTTCCAAGTAGTTTTCAGCAGTAGTGGGGCAAGGATTCTTGTGTTGGTGGGAGGGGAAACTGAAACTAATTTGACAAAAAGAAGAGAGGGCCAAAATATATTAGAAATAAATTATAATGAAAATTATACAAGTAAGAACTTACTGCATATGCAACTGAAATGCAAAAAATGCTCCACTAGCTTATGATGTAAGATATCGTGCATAGAATATAATAAGCATACACGGAGCCTTTCGATTGATCAACATCAAGTAAGGCTGCAAAATGTAATACAATTAAATCCAAGAATATAAAAATAAAAAATGTGCAATACGTATATAATACAGATGCTCGTATTTTTAAGTTGAAAAAAAGTGTCAAGGAGAAAATGAAATTATCTGAAGAAGCATACTACAAGGTACAATGGTGGTGGATACCGTGAGAAGAAGCAAAAGAATAAGCGCCGAAAACCGTTTTGATAATTACAATCGTAAAAATAAGCCATTGAACAATTCAAAGCACCCGAAGTCATAATGAGCTCAACCATTCAAGCATATTTCTGCAGAAAAATGAAAAAAGAGGGTAAAAAAAGATGGAGTGTCCTGAGCATCACTTCATTACAACATAACTCTTCCTTTCCTTACCCTATGTGGCACCGAGATCGACGAAGATGAGTAGATCTCGTGTTTGCCGCACCAAATCGACAGGAGTCTGTGGCTTCGATGTAGATGATGCATGTGACGGCGTAAGGGAGGAGGTGGGCGAGGTAGATGCAGGCGTAGATGAGGGGCACATCCATGGTATGGCGGATGGTGTGGTAGGTGAGTGGTTGACGATGATTTCTGCACACCAACACATAAAGCTATGAAAGACAATAAAAACAACTCATATAAATAAAGTAATCGAAAAAGGTTGGTAGAAATTGGCTCGGTGGTGGTGGCGGCGGAGGCTGGAAGCTACAAGGAATAATTTTTTTAAGGATTTGGGTCGGCCATGAGGTACTGAATGGAAATGGGAAGGAAACAATTGACTTTTTTGGGACACGAAAAGTAAGAAGAAGAAAAGAAATAAAAAGTGGGCCACGAGAAGAGCAAATGAAAAAAGAATCGATTGTTAAACTACATTAAACTGGAACAAAAAAAGTCATTTCCCACAACCTCTCACAAAAACAGGGTATGAATCTGATTCAGTAATTTGTCCTGAATCCATAGCTCTACCAGCTAAAAAGTGAGCTAAATCATTCGCCGTACGTCGACAATTACCGATGATAAAATCTATGTTTTTTCCACAAAAGCTCCTAATGAAAGTTATGACCGACTCAGCTTCATGAGACATAGAAAGCCTATTAATAGATTGAACAACCATGTACACATCATAGTCCAAAATTTCTTTCGACCACTGATAATTAGAAGCTAACAAGAAATCTTCCCGGACCGCCAGTAGTTCACCAGAAAGGAAGTAAACTTGCCTACCATGAGTATGACCCCATGCGAGTCCCGGATAACAACACCCACACCAATGAAATTTTTACATTGATCTTAATTGATCCAGGCGGAGGAGCAGCCAACAAGCTTAAGAATTGATATTACTTGGATCAACCGAATTTACATTAAAATTCATCGATTTCAAGCCCTGAAACGCAGATGCTCTTTGAATAATATCAGAGATTGAATTTTTTTTTCCATGAAATACATATTGATTGCGATCCCACCACAAATACCACAAAACAAGAACGAATATTTCAAATTCCGATCCAGATCCATTGGAACAAACCCAATACCACAAATCCGCTAAGAATGCCCCTTAAACCGATGAATCCAAGGCCATGTAATTCTGACTAATACAACAACATCGCTTTTACGAATTTTGAAACAAAATGGTGTTGACGACACAAGTGTACTCGAGGAAAGAACTCATCTTTTCGGGTTGAAAGAGGTTAATCTTTGTTGCATTGACTTGCTAGTATTTCTCCCACCGATTCAGTTGCTTACTCTTGTTTCTTTGTTTTCATCAGATAATGGAGCTGCTCAAGGGATCTTTATTTTCCAAAACTCCGATAACAGATATCATTCTAGTTCGGCAGATGCTACACTCAACAAAATAAAAAAGTTCTCTGCTTCGGCTAAATATGAACAAGATGCTTTAACTGGAAGGCCGCCTATTGTTCTGAAGATCGGTAGTAAAAGAGATTGCTTTGGAAAGGTGTTCAGATGACAAAAAACGATGATTATCGGTGAAACGGTGGATTTGGATTGAGAACGGTGGATTGGAAATATTAAATTGTTAAACATCTCCAATTGGTGTTTAATTAAATAAATAAATTGTTATGTGTATTTTAATAAATTTATAATTAATGATTTGTGAAATAATTTAATGTAAATAAAATGATAAGAAATATTATGAGATATTCATGATAAATTTATGTTTAATAAAGTGTGCATAAGATTTAGTGATTTTACAAATTAGTTGAAAATTTAATCAATTAGAAATTAAATGAAAATGTTTCATTTAGTTTGTGTATTTTATTCTTTATTATTATTATTATTATGATTTGAGGTAAAATAGTTTTGACATGGTTGTGAAAATTTTAGTATATATTGAGGATAAATTTATGTTTAAATAAAGTGTACATGAGATTTAGAAAAAATAATAATTTGTTATCTATTAAAAATAATCTTTTAAATATTATTTATGAATTAAAGAAGATGAAAAAAAAAATTCTTCAAAATATTCAATCTTTTTGAATTTTTAATATTATTTTAAAAATCCTTGTCGCAACTGTTTCATGAAATGCCTTTGGAACTGGACCGGTGACCTACGCTTCGAGCACTGTTTCCACGACTGCGAACCATGCTTCCAAATCACATTCAACAAACTCAAGGAAGTGTGCCGAGTATGAGAAGCACACTAAATAATCCAACCAATGAATTTCCCAGGTATAACTTTACAACTAATTATCTAAAACATACATGAGATAAGACTAAGCCAATATCTTTATAGTTGAATAGAACAAAATAAAATCACCGATATATCATGTTTTGTTTTGGTGCAATATTTGTGCTATATTTGCTTTGAAATTATGATTCATGAGTACGGAATAGTTTGAGTTTGAACCAATGTTTTGCTTGGTTTTCAAGTGTTTCTTCAAGAAAATGAATGGCAGCTGCCGATTTCAAGTGGTTCGTCTAGTTTTACTTCAATGGAAGATTAATAGTTACTTGAGCTTGATTCTATGAATTTATTTGATTTGAATTTTTGACAGGTGGTCTTAACATCGGGGGTGTCATCGACTATAGTCTAAGGCAGCGCCCAGAAAGAACATTTAATGCAGTCTTTATTTTATAGTGTCTTTGTAAATGACATCTTTGTCAATTAAGGCTGCGTTTCGTTGATGTGATAGAATAAGTGATGGATAGGTTAAAAAGTGGATAATAGGTTGATAAGTAAACTAATTGATAAGTTATATTTTGTTTGGTTTGTATGATTACTAAAATATGATAAGTAATATAGTGTTTGTTTGGTGTACTTGATAATACGTGGTATATATTATTTTTTTTGCATAAAATGACGAAAATACCCTTATATCAAATATTTTTATTTATAAATATATGAATATATTTACATATTAAATAATAGTATTAAGTAATTCAAATTTGTTATAAGACAATTTTATTAATATGAGTACAAGGGGTACCTCAACCCAAATACAAGTCGCCTCTACACTACTAAGACATTATCCGAGACAACAACGAAGAACTAACAAAAAGCAATAATAATTCAAAAATTACAAAGCACATTCAAACTTTGAAATATGAACTTGCGGAAAAAATCACAACAACAAAGCAATATCACATGCTCATGCACAATCTCCGGCACCGTACTTAACACCCATTAAAAGCAAAACCACAAAAATACACTTATTAAAAACCCACGACTATAAATAAATCAATTCGACTACACAAAACGTTGTGGCTTGCCCCAATATAAACTAAACAAGGGAATATACGAAATGAAGGTGGAAAAAAAGAAGGAAAACATACTAAAATCAAGTAGAATTAGAGATTGACAACTAAGAAATGATCATTGCAAAAGTATGACAAGCGTCAAGCAGAATTAAGTATCTCACACATACATTTCAACCTCATCGAATTATATTACATTTTTTGAAAATGATTAGAAATAAAATCGAAGGCAACATGCATAAATAAGTGCAAGTAATAAAATTCAAGCATAGAAAATTCACTTAACTGGCATATTCATACTTGTAGCCAATTAGTCAGGTGTATTCATGCTTTGGAAGCAAAGATTTGGCAGCATCCAAATCAACTTCTATAAAAAAAGTTCTACAAAAAACAATTGTCTTCCATTAGATTTGATTGAAGAAGATTTTTACAATACAATATATCTAGAACTTTGAGAAAAGACACCAAAAATGTTCTTTAAATATCACTAGAGGGCATTTTAGGAGAGATCCTGGAATCTTCAAAGTAAAGGCTTTCATACATTGATATGCAATATAATCAATTTAAATTGCTTCCTTCTTTTCTCATTTACATCGAGCATACTCATAAATTTAAAAGAGAATAAAGAAAATCATTAACTCATCTTTGTAACATCCATCAGACATTGACCTTATTCCTAAGACTGATTTGCTCACAATACCCGGTTGCCTCCCCATCTTCTGCAACTCATATCTATTTAGCTATCTTGGAGGCATAAAATAGGACCATGAGAACAGAGCATAGACAGCAAATGAAAGGTGACTCTCAATTATCTTAAAAGAAGGTTACTTTACTTGGATGAATCCCTTATTTTATTTCTCAACAATTATTACAATCTTCATCTTCATCTTCCTGACATTCCTCACTGTCATCATCATAACTATATCACAATATTCATCATCACTGCTTCCATATCCATAATGCTTCATCTTCGATTTTTTTTTATGGTATGCTCTTCACAAACCTAAATTAGCCGCACAAAAATTGTGGGAAGTACTCATCATCACACAAATCAACTAAACCATCAAATTCTCAAACATATCTTTGGAAATTCCATAAACTCAGGAGCAACAACCAAAATAAAAAATTGATCTCAAGGGTTCGAAATTTTTTCCAGTGTAACTAAAACAATATGAACCTAAATCCATTTTTAAGCTGAGAATTGATCTCAAATAAACTATATATACAATTGCCAAACAACAATAAGAGAGTAATTAAATTAAAATCAAATAAAACCAAACAAATTGTAAAATACTTTGTAAAGCTCCTCGACCGCAGCGAAGCTTCCCTCAGCTCCCAATCGCAAGACGGCTTCGTCAAGCTGAGTCGATCGCGTAGAACTCCTCCAGAGAGAGACACACATCCTCATCTTTTCATCCCCAACTGAAGAATGGTGGGAAGGAGATGGTCAAAATGTAATTTTGTAATCTAATCAATGTCTACTGTACAAAAATTGATTCACAATACCTAATGGATGGAATGATTTATTTTCAAGATTGTACAGTACAAAACTAGGGCTAATACCGGGCCTATGGGAAAAAGGTGGAAAATTAATCAAGCTAACCAAACATTTGATTAGGGCATAATCACACCCTAATCAAGCCAACCAAACGCAGCCTAAGAGTCATGTATAATCATGGGTAGTGGCCAAGTAGTGGGGTTAGTGGCTCACATTGTAACCTATCTTTTGGAGACTATTTATGCCTTACAATTCAATGAAGAAAGACATCACTAATTTCAAAGAAAAACAACAAAGTAACAGGAGGAGGAATTGGTAACCACCAATTACCAAAACTAAATCCACATTTTCAACAATTCATTTGGGATATAATAGTGATACCAAAGCCACAGGTCCTGCGACAATGGCCGATGGTACGAGGCAAGCACAAATGTCGTAAGCTTTAGCAGCACTCAAAGGAGAGAACCACCGTCTGCGGGAAGAACAAGAGCGTCAGAAAGAGATGTTAACGACTGTACTCACACAAAGCAGTAATCTGGCAGCCAGCTATGAACACTCAGCAACACAACATAGAAACTGAAGAGGAATATTCAACTGCTAAGGTCGGTACTAATCACTTGTTTGAGGGTAATGGGGAATTCAGGTTAGATCTTTAAGATTGGACTTTCCTAAATTTGATGGAACTGATCTAGATGAATGGATCCAAAAGCCCAACAATTCTTTGAATATAAAAAAACTCTGATGATCAAAGGCTTCAAATAGCCTTCTTCCATATGGAGGGGAAGGCTCTTTCATGGTATCGTTGGTTAAGAGAATCTAACCATGTTCAAACTTGGGATGAATTTGTTGCACCTTAGAGGTCAGATTCGGACCCTCAGCCTATGAGGATCCCGTTGGGAAATTTACTAAATTTAGGCAAACTGAAACTGTCGAAGCATATCAAACACAGTTTGAAATGCTAATCAAATAAGATAACAGGATTATCTGAGGAATTTCTAATTAGTACCTTCCTTAGTGGCCTTAGAGATGATTTGAGGATTCACGTAACCATGTTCAAGCCATATTCACTTTCTGCAGCATTTGGGTTAGCTAGGTTACAAGAAGAGGCTAGTAGACGTATAAGATCAAGTTCAAACAAATTTTTAACTTACCAAACCAATCCAGTGCAATCGTTCAAACAACCTGCACCAAGCCATATACTCAAACTTCCAGCCCCAACCAAAAAAATTAATCCAAGACCTCAAACTCCCAATAATTTCAGAAGAAATAGTTTCCCATCAAAAGAATTTCACTAACCAAATGAAAGAAAGAAGAGAAAGCGATTATGCTGGCTTTGCGATGATAAATACCACCCTGGACATAAATGTAACAAACCAAAAATTTACCTTCTAGAAGGAAAAAAACAGAGGGCGAGAGGAGACTGATGAAACAGGAAGAGAAGAAAATACGTTAGAGGTGGTAGAAACCAATGACGGGGAAGTTGGGAGTTATTGAGATAAACTTTACATGCTATGTATGGATTCTTATCCCCAAAAACTATGAGAGTATTTGCTTAAATTAATCACCAGAAGGTGCTGGTTTTAATTGATATAGGAAGCACACATAGTTTTGTTGATCCAAATATAGCAAGGAAAACAAATGTTAAGGGAAAAGAGCCGCTTACAGTTCAAGTAGCTATGGAGTTACCATTCCTTGCCTTGGTTACTGTAAGGCATTTCTTTTAAGTTGCAAAATTACTCAGGAGTGGCTAACTTATATGTTTTAACACTAGGAGGATGTGACTTAGTCTTGGGTTGATTGGCTTAAAAAGTTAGGCCCTGTTATATGGAACTTTTCTGATCTAACTATGCAATTCATTGTGGAAATTAAGTTGTGAAATTACAGGGAATTAAAAGACCAGTTAGGAATGTCACCGAAGTGAACAATATTGAGAACCTGAAAAAAGGAATAACAAAGGGGATTTGGCTACAGATTATGGAAGAAAACATAAAGGATTCCAGCTCTTTTATCCCTCAAGAAGTACAACAGGTTTTGGACAACTTCAAAGGAGTGTGTGATGAGCCAAAAGGGCTGCCTCCTCCCAGAATAGTTGACCATGATCCAACTACAAGAAGGAAAACCCACATGTGTAAGGCCCTACAGATATCCTTACTATCAAAAGAAGGAAATAGAAAAGTGGTTGTTGAATTGCTCCAGAATGGTAGCATAAGGGGCAGCCAAAGCCTATATTCATCCCCGGTATTGCTAGTAAGGAAGGCGGATGGGACTTCGAGGATGTGCATAGACTATAGAGCTCTCAACAAGGATACCATCAAATATAAGTATCACATTCCTGATATTGATGAATTACTTGATGAACTTGGAGGAGCTGAGCTTTTTTCTAAGCTTGACTTACGATCAGGATACCATGAAATACGGATGAACTCTGATGATATCCCAAAAACTGCCTTTCATACGCATGAAGGTCACTACGAATTTTTAGTAATGCCCTTTGGGCTTACTAATGCTCATTCTACTTTTCAAGGAGTTTTGAACAACTTGTTTAGGCCTTATCTGAGGATGTTTGTGCTGGTACTTTTTGATGATATCCTAATCTATAGCAGCGACGATATAGGAACACTTGAAGCACCTGTCATAGGTTGGGAAATTTTAAAAAAAGAACAGTTCTTTGCAAAATGGTCTAAAATTGGTTTTTTAGCAAGGTGGAATATTTGGGGCATCTAATTTCTAAGGAAGGGGTTCAAGCTAATCCACAAAAATTGGTTGCTATGCAAGAATGGCCAATTTCCATGATGACACTGTCTCTTCATCTACAATCGCGAAAGCCAAAGGCATGACCTGTTTATTAACATCAATTCCAACTGCGATTAACAATTTCTGCTTATTGTATACAAATGTGTGCCATCACACTTATCACCTTACGACAATGTCGGAACCCTTCTATGCATGGCCTGAATGCCCCAAAAAATATTTGATTATCTTATGATTACTTACATCTGTGTCGATATGGTCCAACTCAATAATAGTCCCCTCGTTGTGTTGTTTAAGGGCAGACATATACTTTGGCAATTGTGTCACTGACGTCTCCCATGTGCCATGTACATGTTCTTTGGCAGCTTTCAAACCATGCCAAGCCTTATGATACGAGATATCGAACCCATATTTTTCTTTCACGGTCTCTTGAGCGGATTTATCTCATATGCAGGATCCTTCCGAACAAATCCTGTCAACAGACTGGCAATTACATTCCGACTCAGGTTACGATGGTCAATCGATAATTCGTTCATCAAGCATGTGTGGTCCCCACCGTACTTGGTAATTTTAAACATATTCATTTTCTCTTTATATATGCCTCTCACCAGCCAGCCACAGGGCATGACCGTATAATTGTGTCTACAAACTACTTTCCATATTTTGGTGTGTTTCAATGACTTGGTACTCGCGTCTAGCAACCCGTATGGAGAAGCCCTTAACTGCAGACTGCAAATGTGCTTTACTCTTGAACAACATACCCAACTCTAACTTTCCTTTGACATGGTCATAGAACTTTTCCCAGAGCCAGTTGGAATGTCAACAGAGTCAACAGGTACATCCGGAAATGTCGTAAAGAAAAATGGAACGACAGGGAAAAGTTTGCTCCCAGATTGTGTCTCTTGCGGCATTGTTGCTTCAATTTGCTCATCTTGTACAGATGATGGCATAATAGTTATGTATAGTTTCCAACATTTTGCATCGTCATCGCTACCATCATGAACGTTAAGTCCATCTTCGTCTGGTTCGGAATCAACATTAGTTTCAGGACCAAATAAATCGCGCTGGTATAATCATCTCTGTCCTCCTCCCTTGAATTATTAACTTCCCATTCAGTTCCCTACGTGTTAAGTCCTACTTTTCCCGAACTACTAGCATAATTATTTCATGTTCTCATACTTACAAGTCCTTCTGTAACAACCGGTATCTCCATGTTATGATCATCATTAAGCATTAACATATATGAGCCCCGTTCTTGAGTATATTGAATGTCTGGCACATTACTAATGTGTATTTGTTCTGACTCAACATATAAATTAACACCGACATTTTCAACATCGGGGTCAAAGAAAAACCAAATATCACCGTCCTTTGTAATTTCAAGTAAATGCTCAACTCGCCCGGAAGTATTATTAAATGTATGCTTAGTCCACACTTTAAGTGCATATTGTTGGTTATCGATACTTATCTGATCGTACAGTATCGACAATAACTCAGACATTGTAATTGTTCGAGGCATTCGTATATAGCTAATTGGAGATCGATCATAACTAACAATAATCCCATCGTGTGATATGTGACTGCCATAGTATAGCAAAACATCAATTTGACTTCGAATCGACGACATATTATCTACGAAAATAGCACTAAAATCATATAATTAGTTTTGTTTTATTTATATGTTATAAAAAAATAATTTCATGTTTAACTAATTGTTTAGTCAAATTTTTTTATTTTTATAATATTTAATTAAATTTACCTAAAAAAATTTCTAGAAATATATGTTTATAAAAATTATTATATTCAGGGAAATAAATAAATAATTATTATTTAAGTAATTAATAATTACTTAAGTAGAATTCTACTGTTCTAAGTAGAATTCGCATACCGGGTATACGAATTATCAGTATAATCCCACAGAATACATGCACCCAAGCCGCGAATTCCTAAATCAATTTTATTTTTGCAATACGATTTCTCAGCCTAATATTAACCAAATAAAAATGGAAAATTGGAAAAAACATACCTTGAAATTCAAAAGGTTAGCAAAACCTATAACATAAAAATCAAGTGAATGCAATATATACTCAAAAAAATGTTAAAATTAAATTTGGTTTCTTGTCAAGAATAAATTGTTTCTGAATTTTCTAGCACATTTGTATTCAGCTGTTAGGTATCAAAATTTAAGTTTGATTATCCATTCAGTGGATTTCCTGTGCCATGCCAATTAATTTGGATTTTTGATATCTGCATAGCCACTCAAGATAGTAATAGTTTACTGAAAATGATATAAATATGCACACTTTTGTGGCATTTAAGATATGGACAGTTAAACTACCATGGACTGAAACAGTTGAAACATAAAAACATGGTAAGGACTCCAGACATCAAACTATTGGACCAAACATGTGAATGATGTATTTATGGGGAAAATGCACCGTTACCTTTTCCTAAGACTGCTTGGAGAGCAAGACGACCTCTTGAACTAATACATATGGACATTTGTGGACCAACAAAGACATCATCATTTTAAAAAAAAATTTTTTTCTCTTTTGTTGATGATTTTAGTAGGATGATGTGTGTCTACTTTCTGGAGCAAAATCAGAAGCTTTTGGAATATTTGTCTGGTTCAAGAAGATGGTGGAAAGAGAGAGCAATTTTCAGCTCAAACGCTCAGAACTGATCGCGGTGGAGAATTCTTGTCTAAAGAAATCTCAAATTATTGCAGTCAAAGAAGGAATTCGGAGGTAGTTAACATCACGTACACACCTCAATAAAATGTGTTGTAGCTAAAAAAAAAATTCAAATCATTGTTGAAATGGCCAGAAGTATGTTGAAAGCAAAAGGTCTTCCAAATTCTTTTTGGGCTGAAGCTATTAACACTGCAGTATATAAATCATCAATAAATCACCCACAAAGATCAATCAAAATAAACTCCATATGAAGCATTGCACAAAAGTAAACCAGATATCAAACATCTTCGAGTTTTTGGTTGTCCGGCTTATTCTCTCATTCTTCACAAAGACGAGAGAAATTCGATGATAAATGTGAAAAATGTATTTTTATTGGCTACAGTGACGAATCAAATGCATATCGGTTAATCCAAAAACAAATGAATTAATAATCTCAAGAAATGTGCATTTTGACGAAATGAAAGCCTGAGTCTGGAAAAATAAAAATCCAGTCGAATCAAATCAAACAGAAAATTCTGGGTGCAAATTCTTCAATAGATCAATCGCACAACCAAAATATATTCGACTCAGATTCTGATTCAGAATCTCTGGTGAGAAAGATACGCTTATTAAGAGAAATTTATGATCTAATCAAATATTGCATTTTTCTCTTGTGAACCACATAATTTTGAGGATGCTGTGAAAAAAGAAATATGGCAAAAAGCCATCGACGATGATGAAATGACCACTATTCTGAAAAATCAAACTTTGAACCTGGTTGATCCTCCTAAAAATAAAGATGTGGTCGGATTAAAGTGGATCTACAAAAATAAAGATGTGGTCGGATTAAAGTGGATCTACAAAACGAAATTCAACGAAGATGGATCTGTTCAAAAGCACAAAGCTCGACTTGTAGGAGAAGGTTATTCACAAACTTTTTGTAGTATTTCGACTTTTCTTGTAGTATTTTACAATGAACAATTCATGATTGATTGTATGATTTTTGCATATTTCAAGAATTTACGAAGAAGTATAAGAATATGAAGAAAAGATCTCAATTAACGATGAAAAGGGTGGAAAATATCGCATACAAGCCAACACGTGAAGAATAGTTAAAAATCTTGAATTGAAAGGAATTACAATAGGCGAACGATCGTGAGTCGGGATTCTTGGCATAAAATATTGTAAGATAGGGTTGATACAACATGGAAGTTTAATCCCACAAGGACCTTCTTGTACCATATTACATGAGCTCGATGAAATGCACAAAGAGGAGATTAACAAGTTGCTGAAGAGGAAAAAAATAATAATTTGAAAATCTTAGTTAAATGTGTGTAGAATAAGGAATAGATAAAATCCTAGAAGATTTGAAAACGAATATGGTGCATGCCATTATTGTTGATATGTGAACTTTTTGTATTGTAGGGTCATCTTATGTGCCTATAAGAAAAGGCAACTCTCAATGTAAGATAATAATTAGTAGAAGATATTTATTCCACAACTATACACAAGTAATTGTTCAATTTTTGCCTTTGTAAACTTCTCCTTTATTTATTTATTTTTCATTCACAAGCTTGGTCCAGTTTAAATAATAACTCCAATTCAAAGTTAAATCATCAAATATTATTTGGTACCCAACAATATCATCCCGAGTCGATTGCCAAACTGAAGTGTTAAATCGATGTTTGGAAACTTATTTACGTTGCTTTGCTACCGAGCAACCTAAAAGTGGGCAAGCTTCTTACATTGGGCTGCATTCTGGTATAATACCACATTTCATGGTGCTGCGGGTATGACTCCTTTCCAAGCCGTCTATGGTCGTAAGCCTCATACACTTGTACATTATCTACCAGGAGAAACCAGTATCGATGTTGTAAGTCAAGAGTTAAGTGATATGGACGAATTGTTGAGGCAATTAAAGCATAATCTGTATCGTGCTCAAAACGCATGATCAAACATGCAAATACACATCGGCGATACACATCTTTTGAGGTTGATGATATGGTCTACTTAAAACTTCATCCCCATTGTGAAACATCAACACCCCAACATGGAAGACCCATCACATTTAAACCCCAACAACCTTATTTATGGAAATGTGATGTCATGGATTACGTATTGGCTAAATACATGTGGAGAAAACGTGAACTTTCAAAGCATGTTCAGTAAACACCTGCTTGACATCCTCTATAAAAAATAAAGAAGATGTCATATATTCTAAACTAAAGAAACATCCAAGTAAAATTAATCATTGGCTCAAGGTGTAATTTTGAAGGAAGAAGAAAGGTTTTGAAGATTTCGTGCTTCTAGATAAAATATATTTAGGAAGCAAGTTTTTAAATCAATAAGTGGGATTTTGTTAATTATAGTTTCGTTTTATAATCATATGTATGCTTAAATTTCAGTTCAACATGAAATTGTATTTTATAGATTATATTCTGAAAGTTTATGATAAATGCGCATCAAAAGTCAAAGGCTCTACGGGACAAAGTGCTACGTGTGTAGGAGCCACCACTTGATTCGGCGTGGCAAAGTGCTACATGTTGGGTACATGTGAGCCACCTCTTGATCTTCAGAACAAAGTATATACACACGGGAGCCACCTCTTGATCCCAAAGAGCGATTATGTGATGATGTATTTGTTGTATGTGATAGACTCTAGTGTGAGCAATTATGAAAAAGTGTACCGATGTACTATGTGTTTGATAAAAAGTTATTTGAAAAGCTTTATATATATGTTTTATCATGTTCAACTCTTGCTGAGTGTTTAACAAACACTCACCCCTTACATCCCCTCCCCATATAAAAGTAAGGCAAATTCCGAAGAAGAAGAAGAACATACTAATCTTGGTGATGATGATTCAGTAGCTGATGATTTCACTGTCATGATTTGAAATTATTATAAGCTTCCGTTGACGTATTTAATTGGAGACCCATTTTGTAAGATAAATTCCAACCTATAAGAAATGTTTATTTTGTGGAATAAATAGACTAGTTTTAGTTAAATCTGTACTATAAGGCTTGTTGATTTTGAATTGTATTTAGAATCAACGTCGGTGTATCGACACCGATCTCGGGGCGT
>CAJQUN010002424.1:0-26969 GCA_907163345.1 Haberlea rhodopensis | reverse complement strand
TTGTAACGTAATACCAATGTATACCGTTTGGTATTGATAATTTTGATCTAATGAGATAATTTATTAAAGTTTATAAGTTTTATCCCATGTTTGTCGAATGATAATTTATTAGAGCCTTCAGCCTTAACTGGGTGATAATGCTCATGTCATCATTTGGGATGATTCAGGTTCGAGTTCTGGCATCGATGGTACTCGATGAACGATTGGTTTCGTTTTCCTCTTTTATGGTTATGATTCTTCTTATTTGATTTCTTATTTTGTAATCGCTTAATACTTCCTGTGCTTTTTATAAAATTTTGGCTTATCAAAAGAAAGATAGTATTTTAGGACAACATAAAACCAACCGATGTTGGATATGCTGGACGTGACATGAATTAAAGAACCAAAGCTTTACTAAAAGTGTTTTTAGATTTTATAAATAAATATGAATTATAAGATTGGACCTCCACTCCACCTATGATTGCCACTTAAAAGCTCCTGGATCTTAGAATTGTGGCTGCAATAATTCCAGCACGCTTAAATTTAACTTTTAAAATTTGGCAGACTGACTGACACCCTTTCAAATCTTGTTCTTGAAATATATAATTTATTGAGGACATAATTCCAAAGATGTTGTAATTTGAAAATATCCAATTCATGCTGCTAAGTAATATAAAAAAAACTTATAATCAGCTGATTCATTTTAAATCTTTTAAATAATACAGTCGTTATGTTTTGATCAATTCCCCTAGTAAATATTGTTATTCGCAATAAACCATTCCAAAATTTCTACAAACTTAGCAACTAATTAATGAAAATCGAACACGTAATTTTGAATGAGCTATTGTTTATTGCCTTGTTTTATCAAAATATATGTGTTATGATAATTGTATAATTCAAAATCTTTTAAACCATACAATTGCTCAAACGATATTTTTTAATCGATCTCCTAATAGAAGTAATATTGCTATAGAGAGACACTAAAAATGAATGAAATTCGTATCTCCCTTAATGCCGAAGTCTACATGAATATATGTGATTGTTACGAGATTTCGTTATCGATATATATCGAATTGATGGATAAATGATTTTGAGTTATATAATTTGATGGGAACATGTCTTAAAGTTTATGTTGCATAACTAATAGGTAAGCTTATAGATGAGTACAAATGTTTTTATTTTAAATTATACTTATTTCGTGCATATATAAATGAGTGGCAACAATGGAATGGAGGATGAAGGCACAAGCAACTCAAAGGAGGAGTTTATATTATTCACCACTATAGAAGAGGCGTGAGGCATAGGACCAATGACAAGAACGCACTCTTGTTATCGAAGATAAAATTCATTTTATACATTTTAAAGAGCAATTCAAAATTTAATTGACACAATTAATTGTGACCAATAAATATGAAGCTCAATATTCATTGGAGTAAATGCATAACCCCTTAGCATATGCACATAAATTGTTTAATGCATGATGTATGCTTATCTTTTATAGTAAGTATATGGCATGCCTTGTATTCAAATTTGAATATGCAATGTGCAATTATGTGATTAATAATCTTATCTAATGATGCATTGATAATTTTAATGATAATTGGGCATAAGTGCATGAACTCATGGTAGAACATATGCACACCTTGCAACACTTGGAATTTATTGTTGATTGCCTTAAACACATGTTTGTGGTTCATCTCTATGATTTAATCTAAGGCTTGTTATGCTTATTACATGCTTGATGAGGAACATGTGTAAATTGTTAAAATATGGCTATGTGGCAACATATAATTGAACTATGTTTATTTAAATTTTGTGCTTTTTGATTATCACAAAAAGGGGGAGAATTTTGTGATAAACTTGAAGCTTAACTTGAAACTTAACTCATGCATAGTTAAGGGGGAGAGCTTGTGTATGCATGGTTTGAGGGGGAGACTTATTTGCTGTATGAAATATGTTTCTTAACCAGTACTTGGCAGAACAGACAACTGAAATGAAAGTGCGAAACGGTATGTTCTTAGCTAGTAAGAACGGTTGATGGATGAAATGCAAGATAGTGCGAAATGTAAGTAGACGAGATATGTTTCTGGAAGTTCGAAGGCAAATCCTTCTACGTCTCCAATTCTTCCAATCAATGAAGGATTCACTAGAAGACTTTGAGTAAACACGTTTTGTACAACCCCGGTTCAGCTGGATTTACCCCACTACCAGACTGAAACTCATAGTCTCTCAATCTGTTCAAACACAATCTGTCTGACAGTTAAAAATAGATCGCTCTTCTATCTTAGAACAAAATACAATTGAAAGAGTGGTTTAATCTAAACACAAATGATCCTTAAGTGATCAAATAAAACAATAAGCCGTGCTTCTAATTTTGAGCAGATTGACAAGTTGAACTCTTTTGATGATAGCGTTCTGTTGAACTGAATGTTCGATAAGTTGATTGATCTTTTATGCGTTTTTGAATCTTTTGTGTCTCGTGCTCTGTTTGAGCTTTTGCACCTATATATAATCGTCTCTGCCAACGACAATATTTCCTTTTGTGTACAACTCTATATTCTGGTCAGTATCTGATCAAGCTGCAGTCTTCTTCTTTAGGTACTTTTCCTTCTTGTCTGTTCTTTCGGCGCTTGTCAGATAGATTCTCCTTTGTCTATTTAACATTTAAGGTAATCTTCAGTCATTGGTCTTGTTCAGCATTAATGCACCATTAAATGTTTCAATAAATAGCCGTTGATTATTTGGACTAAAGACCGAAGCTTACTAACTTCGTCTGCTCTGATTTGATCTGTATCGAGCTGGTCTGGTCTGATCTTGTTGATCGACCTGGATCTGCGTCGATCTGGTCAGTCATTGATCTGGTCTGTTTTGAGATAAACTTTATTGATCTGATCTGTTTTGTCATAGGCTCGATCGATCTGGTCTATTTTGTCATCTTTAAAATCCGAAACTAACAATTATATATATTTTGTAAAATGTAACTTTAAAAATGAACTGTGATCATTTGAACTTGTTTAGTATTTATGTTTCTAATTCATATATTCGAAAAACTTAATGTGATGTATATAAAGATTAGCTACAAAATAATGGTTTAATCGATCGAACCAGTATTTCCGGTCCGATTTTGAAAAACACCGCAAAAAATGCCGTGTGTCCATGTTTTTCATACTTTTAATCACTTTCGCCTAACAGGTTACCTAAATATTGGCTTTTTAATTTTTCCTTCATCAGTGCATTTCGATCCATCGTTTAGTTTTGGGAAAATTTGTATCCCACAAGAAATCACAACCACATGAGAGCGATCGATCCACAATTTTACGAAGGGGGTATATATATATAGATATATATATATATATATATAATATATATATATATATATATATATATTATATATATATATATATATATATATATTAGAATGCACGTTTATATAAAATACCACATATCATTTAATATACTAATTCTTTAACAAAATTTTTTTTTTAAAAAAATGTATATACACACATACCTGACACATGATTTGTACATAAATTTTTGTTTAAATAGTTAGTTAATATAAATAGATTAGAATAAAAGAATGAGATAATTAATGTGTTTTTAATATAAAAAGTTAAGTTAAAATTTGAAGTAAAGAGACAAAAATATAGAAATGAATTATACAAAGTGGTTACATCTTTTATCTTGATAAGAGATATTTGTCATTTTTTGTTAAAGAAATAAAGTGGTATTTTTTTGCATACACTTAAAAACACCCATGAGGAACCTTCCTCCCTTCTCGAACACCATGACGGGTTGCGCCTCCAAGGAATCTCTAGGAATGTCTGGATCATGATTTGGGTTTGCGTGGTGTGGTGTGGTGCATCTGGAATGAAAGAATATATGCGTATTTTCGAATGTTTGAGCTCTGATTTGCGAATGGTGATGGAACGTATTAAACTCTATATTTGGAAGTGGATCAGACCGCAGTCTAAGGACCATTTTTCTTACTCTATGAATGATCTATATACTGGATCCTCTAGTTTGTCTAAAGGTCCGAAGAAGACAAAAGTTGTATGATTCTGTCTTGGATGTAACATTCTTTATGAAAGGAATATCTTATTAGATTTTGAATTATAAAAATTTATAAAAAATCCTAATTTTTGTTGGATGTGAGAGAATAATTAGATATTTCAGATGTAAGTTTAATTTGATTCAATTTATTTCAAATTGGTACAGTAATGTTTCATCTTTGGTTAAGTTGCTGGGCAAAACGTAGTATACACATGTTAAAGGCAACAATGAACTTAATAATAGGTTACTTTAAATAAACAAAGGCTTTTACTAATTTAATTATAGGCAACTTTTGAATAAAATATGATTATATTTCTGATACAATAATATAAAATGCATGGTTGATCAATTAATTACTTAAAGAGATGCACTTTACCATACTGGAATATTGTAGACAGATCGAGCAAACTGGGAAAGATTAAATAAATGATATAATCAGAACTAGTTGATATGAAATAAGATTATTTTATACATATATATATACATTTATATATATATATATATATATATTATATATATATATATATATATATATTCATTCATCATTATTACAAAATACATTTATTCAAAATGATATTGTAAAGGGTGAAAGTAGTTCTAGCTGCATGATTATGTTTTCTTTGTATTTACTGCTTACATTCTTTAATTACATCTTTTCCCATTTCTGAATTCTTACGTCTAAACCAAATCATTGAACATCAATCATATAATCTTTTCAGATTAAGAACCGAAATACGCCGTTGAATTCTGCTTCTTCAAATCATTGTAGAATTTGGTAATGAATTCTTCAGCAGCTTCATCTACATGATTGTCTTCTTCAATCTCCGTTAATGGATATGGGGAGTCTGTTATCCTCAGCTGCCTCACCATCGGGTTCGGCCCGAACCCCGGTAAAGCAGGCGACGCTGCCGCACTGTTGATCATCTCAAGAGCCTTTGACACTAGATCTACATCAAGGGCGCCGCCGCCTTGGAGTGTTTGCGCTTGTTGAGGTGGAATGGTAGGTGGAAAGTGGGGTGAGCAGGGGTGTTGCTGCAGCTGAACTCGTACTCGTTTAGTGGGGTGTGGAACGAGAGGTGGTGGGTGGGTGAAGCGGCGGCGGCGGCAGCGGCAGCGGCGGAGGAGTGGTGGTGGAACATGAGGTTGTGTATGGCTTCTAATTTTCCGGCGATCTTGCCACGCTTCAGCATGAGGTTGAGATCAGCTAGTATTTTCCCTTTGATATGCCTTTTCTTAACATGAAATATGCCACTCGAACAATTTTCCAAAATTTCTTTGCTATAACTGGCATGTTTTGCTCCATTTTCTGTAATTTATTGACTTCCTTTTTTTGATAATTTTGTTGAGTTTTGGTAAGTGATTTTTGTAAAGAAATTAGAGGGAGTTTGACAGTTGAAACAGAGGAAAATGTTGAAGGAAGAATTGTATGATTTTGCTTAAGAGAATGCAAAAGGGTGTATTTATAAAGAGCCTCCAGTGATGGAAATAAGGGGAAACACGTGTTGTTCTGTGCTTTAATTAACCCTCATGCTGCATGGAAACTTCAAACTTCTTTTCTTTAGTTTACTTTATATAATTGTAATTTTGGTTCTATATATTTATTTATTTACGATTTTATTATCTATAGTATCAAATTTTTTATCAAAGTCTATTTTCTTTAAAAAAATTCAATTTTAGTCATTTTTCTGCATGACACTTTTGTGTGCTTATGTAACATCGACGTGGTGTTACAACTTGTCACGTGTACATCAACACTCGTGGAAAAAGAACCAAATCGTAAAGAGGCAAACATATGTGATCAAAATTATAATTTTTCAAAAAATTATAATTTTTCATTATTTTAAACTAAAGTTAATATATATCATTTTCACAATTTAATATATTGACTGGGGTTATGCAATAAATTCGAAAATCTAGAAACTATATATGAGTTGGTGGACACTAGAAAACATGTTAAAGACATTAATTATTAATTAATAAATGAAATGTTGTCTTAATAACATTTTATGTAAAAATTTTAATTGGTTCGAACTTCTCGGTTGATTGTCAAAATTCTCGAGCCATTCCTCCGAAAAGGTTTTCCTAACGATTAAGGTTTCTCATTTCACATGCCACAAGTTTTAATATAATATTATTTTAGAAAATATATACGAAGGCCTCAATCATTACAAAACTAACCAAGTACTTTGAACAGTGTATCATCTTCACTTTTAAGCAAGTGGAGAATTTAATATATACTTTTAGAATTTTAAATTTATGTGTAAAATTTCAAAAATATTTTACTTGTTCCCAACTTGTCTCCCCGTCTCGTCCATCGATCAATATCCTTTGTTCGCCTCCGTAACATTAAATGTTGGTTTTGGCACTGCCTCCACTTACACCAAGTCCAGGGGTGGAAACATTGTTGCTGCCCTGAAGGGCACTACCCTCAAGGGCATCATCCATCATCAATGTGGAATCTTTTTTTCTTTTTCTAAAAAAGATTCCAAATGAATGGTGATGATGCCCCTAAGGACACTACCTTTAAGTGCATCATCAAACAAACCGTCCAGGGGTATAGGGAGAGTACGTGCGCACCCCCAATTTTTTTTAGTTACTTTTTATAGATTTTTTTTTTGTATGTTTGATCTTTAACTTTTTTACATAAATTTCGCCCTCTAAATTATCGTCTTGTCTCTGCTCCTGGCCAAGTCGATCCCAACTAGCACTGCGTTCGAGCTCGAATAAATAACTTTGATCGAATTGGAGTTGGTAATTTAAATTTTGCAGAGTTCGGACTCGTCTTCGTTGTAAGTTCAATTTTTTCGAGCGCCAATCAAACTCAAGTTTGACTACAGTATACAGTTTAAAAAGAATTATCCCTTTTATTTTTTAAAAATAATTGAAAACTATATATATATTTCTTTTTGATAAAGTTAAGGATAAACTAATAATTTAAACAATATTAGCATGCAAAAAATATCACTCAAGCTATAGTAATCGAGCATGAGATGTAAAAATTCCGGGCTTGGCTCGAGACGAACTGAAGCTGGACGTGTCAAAGCTGAGCTCAAGTTAAGAGATTGATTAACCTCGTCGCTGGCTACTCACAAACAACTTTGAGCTGCTTGAAGTCCTAATGGTAATGTTAGATTTTGGAAACCCAGATAATCTTTGTTTTGATATTAACAAAACTTGTGTTGGCTAATACATCTCATCAAGTGTGTATAGTATATTATAGAAGATATGTTAGAGATTGATGAATCAGCAAAGAAATGATTGAAGTCATCTTGCTCAAAACAACAAGATAGACCTAGCTGGACCCCGAGCACAACGTAGTAGATTGATCATATCTCAATGCTCGATCATCAAAATGACGTGCTTTCAAAGAGGTTGGATAACCAACCAAAAGAAAAAGTCATATTTTACATTAGCTGAGTTGGTTCAAATGCTAACTAGGGGAAAAACCGTCTGAAAGTCACTTATGAAGTTCTCGTTGAGACGAAACAGCGAGGTAACGGACTGGATGACTTTGCACCTTGCTATCTATAGCAAGCGAAGCCACCCGACTGATCTGAAATGACCTACCTAGATGATGACAACTTAGCTAGGCCCAGTAAAGTTCGAGCAGAATTTCAGAAGATAGGCCAGAACCAGAATATGACTGTTGCAATGACATAAAACATACATAACATTTCCCAACGATCAAATCCAATCTAACGTTCATATTTGTTTGAGGTTCTAAATACAATACAACTCCTTGAACATCAAAGAAGGTGACTCAACCAATATTCTAACCATTCCAAGAACTTATCTGGTGAAATGAGAGCAAACCCAATATTTAGGCACGATTTACCAAGTTTATGTCAGATCATATTAGGATCATTTGTGCCAAGTTGCTCCACTATATTCATTGTATAATTTAGCTGACATAGAAGAATGAAGTTGTTTGTAATTGTGAGACAAGTTGTCCACATATTGATATAAGTTGAGTGATAGGAGTTTTAGTTGGATGGAGAATTCGAGCTAGATCGGGTTTGTACAAAGTGTTATATAAATCAATCTAGTGAATCATTCTTGAGGTAAGCTTGTTTTTGAACTTCCAAAAACTAAAATGTGCGCATTTATTTTCTATCTAATTTTGGTTTAAAATGATTACAGTTCACTTAATCAGTTTCAGAGCACATTATTCGGGTGTCTTCCACTTGGTTTGAAAACCTAACTCGAAATAATCTCCTAGTTCAATCATTTATTGAGCAACTACAGCTCAAGTTGGTTGAACTCGAGTGTGGACTAGTCAACCCCAAATATCGCTCGTGACGGGTAATAACATGATAAAATGCATATATGAATATATATGCATTGTATGAGTTCAGTTGCAAATAGGGATAGTAAACATGAATGCATGATTAAGGTTCATTAGAAAGCTTTAATATCTTTATGTATAATGATGACCACCAACTTTTCTTCCCAGCAATTTCCCCTACGCTTCCTTCAGCACACGTGCTAGATTTAATAACCTCACAACTTTTTCATCAATGAATTAATTTTGTGGGGATAAAATATATTGCCCTAAAAATTCTAACTCAATTTTCTAATCTCATCAGATTGATATGAATTATTAAATTGTCTTCAAACATTAATTCAACAAATTGTTTAGCATAATATAGTTTTTTTTTAATCCCTAAACCATAAACCACAAAACAAAAAACGTGTTTTATAAGTTTACAATTACCTAAGACATATGCTAATTAAAATGTTTCGCTTTTGTGTTCTTTTTGAAGCCTTTTAAGAACTTTAAAGAAGTTGAAATTTTATACGTACTCTATTTAGCTTTTTCAATTAGTCGTCGGAAATATATTTGACTGTGTTAATTGTTACAATTAAATTGTGGAAATTGGAATTAATATATATATATATATATATATATATTCATATATTCCTTTTTTTTAATTCATCGGTAGGAGGTGGGAGGTCTCAGCCCTCACATGAAGGTTTGATGCCACTTAAGCCAAGGGATCATGGCATATATTATTATATATATATTATAGTAAGAAGAAAAGTAGAGTTAAGACCAGAATTAGCACGTTTTGTATTTTTATTACTCATGCATTACAGCTGTTTTCAAAGTTAAAAATGTCGTTGGCGCATTGTAATGGTTTTCCTTTTTTAAATTGTAGCTAAATCCACACATTATTTGTTCAATTTATAACTTAAATCCCCGCACATATTTTTTTTTTGCATTGCATGCATCTTTTAATAGACATGGTGCGTAATATGCATAGTAGTTCTAAACTTCCTAAGTTATTGTGGACTGAAGCTCTTAAAACGACAACGTATATATTAAACCGAGTTCAACCAAGGCTGTCTCTAAGACACCTTTTGAGTTATGGAAAGGTTGGAAACCGAGTTTGCAACATATACGCATTTGAGGATGCCCGTCTGAAGTAAGAGTTATAATCCACATGAAAAGAAGTTGGACCCGAGACCATTAATGGGTATTTCGTTGGATATGCAGAAAGGTCTAAAGGGTATAGATTCTACTGTCCCTCTCACATCACTAAATTTGTGGAATCGAGGAATGCAAAATTTCTTGAGAATGACTTGATTAGTGGGAGCGATCGATTTCAGGATATTAGTTCTGAAAAAGATCATTATGATGTCCATCCATCCACTGTAAGTGATCGACTGATTGATGTTTACAAATGCCCTCAAGTTCATAGGCATGTTGATGAACCAGTCTTAGAGATTCCACAAGTAGTTGATCATGATCTAGTAGTTCCTGATGATCGACAGATTCAAGACACTGTCGAGAACCCTGTTGAACAACATAATCATGTCTTAGAGGAAAATAATGTTGGAGCTGAGAATGATCCCGATACGTTTTCACAAGCGATGGAAAATAATGAATCCAAGTTGTGGTTCGATGCCATGAATGATGAGATAGATTCAATGGCGCATAATGGAGTCTGGGAGTTGGTTCAGTTGCCAGATGGTGTAAAAGCCATGGATGTAGGTGGGTCTTTAAAACAAAGAAAGATTCACTGGGCAACATTGAACGATATAAGGCTAGACTCGTTGCCAAAAGATTCACTCAGAAAGAGGAATTGATTATACAGATACATTTCTCCTGTATCTAAAAAAGATTCTCTCTGTGTGGTTATGGCATTGGTAGCCCATTTTGATATGGATTTGCATCAAATGGATGTGAAAACGACATTTCTCAATGGTGATATAGAGGAAGATGTTTATATGAAACAACTGAAGAATTCTCCTCTAGTGATGGTGAGCATTTGGTGTGTAAGCTTAAGAAATCTATATACGGATTGAAACAAGCCTCATGTCAGTGTTATTTAAATTCCATCACGTTATCTCTTCATTTGGGTTTGTTGAGAACGTCATGGATCAATGTATATACCAGAAGGTTAGTGGGAGTAAAATTTGTTCTTGGTGTTGTATCTAGATGATATATTACTTACAACCAATGATAAAGGTTTCTATATGAGGTAAAACAATTTCTTTCTAAGAACTTTGATATGAAGGATATGTGTGAGACATCTTATGTCATTGGCATTAAGATCCATAGAGATAGATCCAAATATATTTTGGGTTTATCGCAAGAAACCTATAGTAACAAAGTCTTGGATAGGTTTCGGATGAGTGATTGTTCACAAGTGTAGCACCCATAGTGAAAGGTGATAAATTCGATTGAATTAATGTCCAAGAAATGAGTTTGAAAAGGAACAAATGAAAGACATTTCATATGATTTTTGTGTTGGAAGCCTAATGTACGCTCAAGTCTGCACTAGACCTGATATTGCATTTGTTGTGGGAATGTTGGGAAGATATCAGAGTAACCCAGGTATTGATCATTGGAAAGCTGCAAAGAAGGTTATGAGGTACCTTAAAGGTAATAAGGATTACATACTTATGTATAAACGGACTGATAATTTGGAGGTGATCAACATCGGGATACATATTTATGTTTGCCAGCGGAGCTATAACTTGGAGAAGTGTGAAGCAGACTTTGACTGCTACTTCCACTATGGAGGTCGAGTTCGTTGCTTGTTTGGAAGCATCTTCACATAGTGTATGGTTGAAGAGTTTCATATCTGGGCTTAGAATTGTGGATTCTATATCTAGGCCATTGAGGTTGTATTGTGACAATTCAGCTGCAGTTTTCATGGCTAAAAGTAATAAAAGTGGAAGTCGGAGTAAACACATCGACATAAAGTATTTAGCCATTAGGGAGCGTGTTAAAGACATAAATTTGTTATTGAACACGTGAGTACTGAATTGATGATTGCCGATCCTTTTAACAAAAGGCATGCCACCTTAGGGGTTTAAGAATCATGTGGTTAGAATGGGACTTGGTTCCATTATGTGATTTCATAGTACGTACATTTATTGTATAGTTAATGAAACTCTTTCAGTTATGATATTTCTCATATTCGTTTGTGTATGTATTCAGTTATTTTGAGAAATATTACTTAAGTTGGACCTAGAATAAGCATTGATTTATTCATTCAGTAATGTTACCGCATTTGGATTAAGAGGCATAATACATCCTGATACATGAAAGTTACTACTCATAAGAGGACACATCGCCATGATTCGTGTATTTGTTCTTGATATGATGAAGTGTTCTTGATTATTTGGTTTGTGAATATATCAACGAAGTGGGAGAATGTTAATAATTAATATTATTTGGTTAATATATTATTAGATAATATCGAGAATATTTATCCAGAAGATTGAACATTATTTGGATACCCCCCACTATCTGTACGTGGGATAACTGTGTCAAACTCTAAGTCTTTGATGTCAAGACTATATAAAGGACACTGCAGGGGGTCCCTAAGCCAAGCAAATCATAAAATACACCATCTATTAGAATTGCATATGGTTTAGAAGCGCTTTCTTGCTACTCAATTCTTCAGATATGTCTGAATCAAACTGCATATCAATGGCTGGAAGTAACACTGATCTTGAACTTTTATTTCTGCATATTCGATTTTGTGTGCCATATGTTTAGGTACATTGAAAATCGATTTAGTATTCATGTTAAATTTTCTCAAAAGTGTCATGACTAAAACTCAATTAAGTAATACTACTGTAAATTTATCAAATCGAATAGAAATTTTCATAATATATGAATTTTAATTAGGAAAGTACTACACAAATTTATTATTTGTGGATGAATTCATCGTAATATCGTTATATATAGCTATTTTATAATTTAAGTATTGTAAACTTGGTAAAAGAACGTTTTGTCCAATATTGAAGGGTTTTTTTTTTTCAGTTTTAGAAAAATATCTTCTTAAAAAAAAAAAATTTAAGCCAAGGAAAAAAGTGTTAGGGGAGGCTGCATGGTTTTGGTATTGGCTTTATGGTATGCGGGATTCTCCTTGGGAACACTCCAAACACAAAGCACTTTTCTTCCACATTAGGTTTGCTCAATGTTTTTTTATATTTATTTATTTATTAAATTATTCTATATTATTTCAGGAAAAAAGAAGGGACACGTTGGAAAGTGGTAACCTCCACCGCAAAGTAAAGCCACACCCACCCTACGAGAAAACCAAGAAATTAATGTTTCTTTCACTGTCAAACACAATACTTATTTTCTTAAATACTAATTATTTTTTATTCAGTAATATATATATATAATATATAATATATATATATATCTTTTTCTCTTTGTATCGCGTCGACGATACCACTCTTCACAATCTCTATAGGGTTCCAACCCCATCCTCATTCATTTTATTAGAGGATTGGGAGCTGAAATGTCATGTTTTACGCCAGCATCAAGCTAGTAAAACGCCGAAGTGCTGAATTTTTATTAATTATTATAAGATGAAATCGATTATTAGTAATATATATATTATATATATATATATATATATTACTCAAATTTCATATTTAGTTTTATGTAATATAGGATTTGTATGCTAAAAAAAAGGATTTGTTTATCTTGAGGGATCAAAAAACAATAATTTTAAGCTTGTAATGCAAGGTTTAATAATTAACAAAAGTCGACGCGTTCTTTAATTTCAATTTGCAAAATCAGGCCAAAATAAAGTGATTTCACCAAAACAACAATACAAGAAACGTGATTTAAAATAAATAAATAAAGTAAAACTGCGTGCTGTTAAAAAGTTAAAAATAAAGTTGAATAAAGCTAAAGAACGTGATGGAGCCGGCTGGCTACTTTTGGGAAGGACATTTTCATGAAGAAGTTTGAACAACTACATTTTTATTTTATTTATTTATTTTGGATTGTAGAACCAAATATTCTACAGTTTTTACCCAGTCTACGTTTCTTTATTTTTATTTTTATATTTTAAAGAACTCGAAGTATCGAGTTCGAGACTCCAATCGCCCACGGCCATCCTCTGTGCTAAAAAAAAACTATCCAAACGCATTATTTTATTCTAGAACTAATTTTTCTCATTCTATTACTATTGATCTTAATCAATTCTCATACGCATAATTTAAATTAATTATGTTAACATTGATTAAATTTTAAATTTTGTGATAAAAACATAATAACATGCACCACACATTTCTCTTGATAGCTAGTTACAATTAATAACAACCACATAAATGTAACTTGTGACATAAATTGATAATGTCAAGAGTATTTTTATAAATTTGTTTTTTTTATATACAAGTAATGCTTTTTTTTTTAATTAGAAAACAAATTGTATGATCAAACACTTGCGGTTTTATCGAAAGTTCTCTAACCTTGAAATCATAGAGCAGCATAAGCGTCACACTTTGATCACTCTCCAAGCACATATAATTATTGCACTCCAACAATCTATCTCCAACAATTGTATAACTTGAAACTCATGGGAATAGAACACGTGACTTGACACTTATAACAATTTTAAGATCAAAAGTTTGCCGATTTACCAAAAGCTATAGCTAGTAGTAACGATGAACTCTAATCTGTAAATCGGAGAGCAATCCAAACATCATGTTTCTGTCGTTCTCCAAGCAGAGACAATTATTGCACTCAAGACAAAGTATTCAGGTAAATGATTTGAGAAGCTTACTATAATCACAATATGTTGACACCAAATAATTTTTGATTTAATTAAATGATGACTCAACATCAAGAACTAACACCTCCGCTAATTTCTCTTTCAGCTAATCAATAATTGGAGTATAATAAATGTAAACCAATAAAGTATAGCTTTCGTGTAACTTAAGGTGTACTACGGACAACCTCAAAGTACAACTTCACGTTGTCCAATTCTTACTATAAAATACACACTCTCACCTAGCTTCAACTAATTAAAAAAAATAAATCATCCTTTCAATATTTTCTCAAACATCAAATTCCTTACTCTCTCTGCAAATACAATACACACCAAAAATCAAGAAAAAAGGTGTCGAAAATCTCAGAAAAATGGAGCAAACATGCCAATTATAGCAAAGAAAGCTTGGAAAATAATTCGTCGAGTGGCATATTCATTTGAGAAAGGCATATCAAAGGGAAAGATATTAGCCGATCTCAACTTCATGTTGAAGCGTGGCAAGATCGCCGGAAAATTAGAAGCCATCACAATCTCATGTTCCACCACCACTCCGCCGCGGCGCGTTCCTCCACCTACAACCGCCATCTCTCCTTCCCCCCCACTAAACGAGTACGAGTTCAGCTGCAATTCAGCTACACCACACCACCGGTCATCAACCCGCACTTCCACCTACCCCTCACACCTCAACAAGAGCGCAAACACTCCAAGGCGGCTTTCCCCTGACGGAGAATCTGTGAGAAGCTCTGGGATCCCATTATCCATCAATAGTGCGGGCCGTGTCGTAGCAAACTCTTTACCGAGGGTGTCGATGGAGCCGAGCCCGATTGGTAGGGCAGATGAGCGGTAACCAGAGGGGCTGGCGATCCATGTAGATACCCATTAGAAGTGAGAGATTGAGGAAGACAATCATGTCGGACTGAAGCAGTTTACTGTAACTTATATCATTCTCATGTCAGTGAGGCATTAACTAATGATCAATCAATGATGCGGATAATGACTAGCTGCAGAATTCATTCCAAACTATAATGATTTGAAGCGGACAAAATTCAGTGCCATCATTTGGGTTATTAATATTACATTTTCTATGCCATAATATATTTCTTTTCTAGATGTAATTTTGTAAGCGGTGAGGTTTACATCCAATGAAAAATAAATGACATAATAATATAGATACCTGCGATGTTTGAGTGTACGGAAGAGAGTGAATGTTTGTACAATTTCTGAAAATATATGGGAGGATCGGGAGAATTTCATAATTGTGGTTTTGCTCAGAAAATGTTTTACAATTTTTCTAACAAAATATATTTATTTTTATTGTGACTTGCGAGAGTCGTTTTTCATTTTATTGATTCTATCAAACCAAACGCATTTAAACTTGGGAGATATATATGTTGGAAACATCTTACGTATGAAAAACTATCATTTGAATTTCAGAATCTCATATTAACCATTAACCATTAAGAAATATAGATAAATATGCGAAATATTGTGCTTTCAAATCTTCACAATTGTCTGTGTGAGAGTCGTTTCTCAATCATGTGATCTAGGGACCATACCACATATAATATAATTTTGGTTATCTATTTAAGCTACTCATATAATAGAAAAAATCATTAGTCTTTTACATTAGATATACATATCATATTAAATGCCTGCACAACCAAATTTTATTACTTATCAGATCATTTTATTGAGTTAAACAATAATAGATCATACGATACATGATCAATTATTATATAGGCACACATGACCAATCATATTCAGCATATATCATATAAAGGAAGTACTATCACATCATTTTGAATTGTAGATTAAGTTATAAAATTGACGTATGGCTTGAAATTGAATTGAGCCGGTTGTTTCAGTTCAAATTTGATTTATTACAAAGCTATTTTTTTTATGTGATAACTCGTTTTAAGCTATTTCGCGAAACCATTATTTTATTATGTTGTTGATTATGAAATAAATACTATAATAACTAGATATACTAGTATAATATTAAATGATTCATAGAATATACGAGAAATAAAAAGGATCAAGCCGTCTCTTGGTAATATATCATATGTGACATACAACTTATAAACCCACATCAATGAGCCAACGCAGCCCGACCGAAAGATTTGCAAGTATGAACCCACACAAGTTTTGAAGTCGGAAAAATCAGTTAAGATATTACTATTCCTACTCTATCTCTTTTTTTCATAAATATTTCACAAAATGTGTCTACACACACAAACTATTCATATAAAAATGAAAGTAAATTGGTATTTGTTAAAACAAATTATATAACATAGGAACATGTTGTTAGACCGAGACAAGGTAAAAGTTTCTCCAAGTCCTATAATCTCTTGGATCATCAAAATACGACTTTGGTTGTGTAAATATCCGTAATATGCTATATTTAACAAGTATTCTTTTGCTCATTTGAACGTGTATTCTATGTCACATGTGATAAGACATGGTTGAAAAGAAAAGAAAAAAAAAAGTATTTTGTACTTCAAAAAACACTTAAATATCAATTGGGCAGATCCACAAGTATTAGAATCCGGACGAGGAGATAAAAAAAAAAGTGACAAGATAAGGAAACATAAACGTTAAACCCGCCAGAGTATACATGATCCAACTACAGAGGGATTCTTGCGCAATACACCGAGAACTAAACGAACCGCAGAACATTTAGAATCTTTAAACATTTTAATTTTTCGTGGATCAGAAACCAGTAGCTCAAACAAATGACCGTTGATGGAACATTAAACATTGCATTAGCGGTGTTCGTCCTCATTCAGAACTTTCCAAGCCACGGGTCATATAGAGCGTACTAAGTTCAATTATTTATATTGTAGCAAACAAGTAGTTAGCTTGTCGGAATTAAGTAAATAAGAACGGAATTTCTTTGGGTGGTGATTTTTTTTTCGTATTTTGATTTTTTTTCTCTTTGTTGGAAAACAAAAAAATCGGATTATTTTGGAATAATAAAATAATTGGAATCACGCTGAACAGAGTCTCTGGCCCGACACTGCACAAATAGGATGCAATTAGCGGTGTTCGTCCTCATTCAACTTTCCAAGCACGGGTCACATGACACAACGGCGCCTGCTGCATGCTCGACAAACAGATGCCACCTTGAAGCGTTGTAAAACCCTGCAATTAGTAGCTAAGAACGCTTTAAACATGTGTATTGATTCTCAAGTTTCAATTGTAATCTTCTGCTACATGGACTGAAGTGCTGTGCTGATGTTGTTTTAATTTGAGGATAAAGTATTGACCTGATTTTATATGTGTGGAAACTCGGAGACGAGGTTTTTCCGACCATGATCGTCGAAAATCTTTTCCAAAGATATGTCTTCAAGTGCAACCAAGGTTGTCTCAAGCATGTCAAGACCAGCCTGGTTTGCAAATGTAAAAACTGGCATTTGCGCATAATAAGTTTCGCTTGTTCATGCTACAAGATTCAAAAGAACTAAAATATCGCATGATTCCAAGTAGATCAAAAATTTATACGTGGGAGGCTTGAACAATTTTACATTAATTTTAATATTTTATTTCATTTTTGAGGGGCCAGTTTATTCTAAAAACTGTCTGAATTGAAAACTTACCTTGATGGACAGAGCTTTAAGAATAGATTCACTCCCTTCACCGTCACAATTTAGAAGCTCGACTCCCATATAGATCCTGCCAAATATTAGAATGACGTTTAGTTAGCTACAGCAATGAAATTAAACTACAGGCTTGAGGCTGAATTTCCGTATCATTATACTACAAAATCGAGAATAAATTGACGTAGCTATAACTTTGGCAGATCCAGCGTGTAAGTGTGTGTGCTTCCGGAGTTCCAAGATGTGATCGAAGAGAGGTAGGACCTAGGTGAGATGAAGAGAGAGCTAATGCCACCCTTTGAAACCGAAGATATGATGCTGCGCACATATTGTCGAGCCATAGAGGTGACGTTATCTTGCATGGGCTTTCAAATGCAAGCTCAAATGCAATTGTCATGATGGAACTTGTAGAGCCACTTGTGACTTCATTCGAACGTATATTGCCTGCCACCCCACAGTTTCAAGAGCAGATGCAAGGTCCAGAGTGCGGTTTGGACTCGAAGTTTCCCATGTACGTGTTGTGTGTGGTCTGTGGGTTGGGGGGGTGGGGGACCAAGAACCGGAAGCCCAAAATTAATAGTTCAGATATTTAAGATGCTAACGAGTTGAAGTACGGACATGAAAGAAGTTAGTCGCGAACACTAACCCTTGACAGAATCGAGAGGATGAGTGAAAACCAGAAGGCAAGAGAGGAACATCATTCATCAGCAAAAGAGGCATCTATAGGGGCGAATATGAGTTCAGCACACGTCCCAACAGCGTTTCATCCATTCCAGTGCACAACTGCCAAACCCCAAGAAATGAAAATGGGACAAAAGGGAAAATGATGCATAGCCACTATTAAAGATGCATTCTCTGCGATGCTCAAAGCAAGATATTGCAAACGCCACAGGATCTTGGGCACTTGATCTTTGGACTCGTTCCCATGATAAATACATTTCCATTTCTTGAATATAGTCGAAGTGTCGAACATAAAGTCTAATTGCCCATTCTCACTCAAATATCGTGTAATTATATAAATTCGGGCAGTTACTTTCTCGTAATCCTATAGAGCAGATGACAAAATTTACCTGCAAGAGAAACAATCCCTAGGCAGCATCGCATCTTCAGAAGAATGGCTTAAAACCTTCCAATTTGATTACACCTCAGCAGCTATTAAGCAGAAGAAGATGCAGAAAAAATTGTAGACAAAAGTGACTAAGCGCTGATACCAAAATTATATTACCAAGTACTATTTATAGAAGCATTTAATTTAATTGGCTGAAAGAAAGAAATTAGGTGTCTATATAAGTGAACAAATTAATTCCAAAAAACTTGCCTCTTCGTGCTCAATAGTCTGAGCCAACGGAAAGATAACTTGACCCCTAAAGTCACCAACTCGGGGCCCTAACAAAGTACAGGTACCCATTTTGATGGCAGCAGCTGAGTAAGCATCGATGTTGTTGTCGGCCCACTCTGATCTATGCTCACGCAGAAACCTGACTAGTATTACAGGGGCCACGTTCTGCACCGAGGAAAGACCGAGAATATAACATGAATGTACCATAATCGCATTTCCAAGGTTCGAGGAACGCTATGCTCTTTCTGATTATTACTTCTCCTTAAAAGAATAAAAGAATGACAAAAGATGAGAGAACGCAAATTCGACCTGCAGAAGCATAGATGCTTTGGCACACAACACAGCATTGCAGATAGAAGTATATCCATTCCTTGAATGAGGATATTTACGCCCATCAATTTTCCTGGATTGGAGTTTACGAGGATAGTAACATCATCCATGCCATCACTTCCAATAAACGACCACCCTTTGTCACTAAATCCATTAAGAGCCTCATTGAAACCCCTGAGGAACGACCAAAACTTTTTACAAAATCAATGAGATTATATATAGCACAAAAGAAGAGACCATAGGAATATCAATGTTCTCACCGGCTCAACCGATGGCTAAGGGCCCGTAGAGCTGCTGGCCGTCTTCCCATGTTGGCTGCATCAGGATGTGAAAATCCTGAGCTATCTGCCTAAGATGGCGAAGAGCCTGCATTTGGGGAAAAAAAGGTAAAACAAAAGGAAGCAACACCGTGACACCAAAGCATCAACATTTGCTGTTGTTCAAGTGCCGTCGGTAGTCGAAGACAGAAGCCTAAGATTGTTACAGCCATTGTCGTCTTCTGAGCAAGACCTGTTGATGATCATTAGAGTGGGCGCAAACTTATGGAAAACTCCCTGCCTGGAAACAAAACATGTATATAATAGAGTCGAATTGCAAACAACTGTAACATTGGGAGGTGAATTCCTCCATATCAAACTGTATCGATTGCTGTTGTGTCTGTCCATATATTCAACACATTAACACCATATAGACGTTCTCTTGATTACAATAAATTCACTTTGTACACAGGTTGTACCATGTTGAGCATGGCAGAGATTAGTACCTCTAAATTAATGTGGTCGACAATGTCATATGGTCTGACAAGATAACCACTGGGAAACATTTTCCGCTCTCACAAAGTTCTGTACCGGTGGCATGGTTGACCATTTTGAGTATTGCTAAGTGATCTTCCACTGACCTGAGCATGCCAAACAAAACAAGTCCAATTACCGTCACAGTGTTGATTTTAAACAAATTCAAAGATTTAAACAAGTTACATTATTGAAAAAATACACCGCATTAAAAGTTCACATACCACTAGGCTACCATCATCCATGACCGAGTATAGCGTAACAACCAAAAGTCACAACCAGGTGCCAAAGTTGTCGGCTCATAGCTACAGTTCCAATTTCAAAAGCCCATTTGATGCATACAAACAAGGAAAGAATAAGCAAGCTGTAAGGGCCAAAATTTAAAAGAAAAAAAACTAAATAATTAATTAAAAAAAAAAAAAAGAAACACCCCAGAATGCCAAATAATTGGCCCAATTTCCTCTTCTCCTTCCCCCCATCAGCCCACGTCTTCTCTATTCCCCTCCCCAAAATTTCAGTTTTGGAACCCCTAAAGTCACACCTCCATCATCCGTTCCAAATGCTCAAATCAGTAACAGAAAGTGAAGCATACCATCTATTTATACCTCTCAGCAGTGAACAGAGGGAAAACATCGATGCTCAAGCCATCTGCATTCCCATGAAGGAATCATTCCTATTCTCTCAAAAAGGATCGAGCTCTTCTATGTTATTGCTGTTGACCAAACCTTGTTGTCACCATTCGAACCACTAACTCACCAGAGAAAAGAACGTCGATCGAGATGAAAACTAGAAAAACTAGAAGGGAACGAGCTGTGTACAGAGAGTTTTTTTTATATAAACTCCTCTTGTTTCTATATGCTTGTGATTTTAATATGATTTATATTAATAAATAGGTCATACTTATGTAATATTAGTTTGATTGTTGGGGGATTTGTTGAATGTAAAAAAAATTGCAGGCGATGGTTGACTGTGGATGATCATATTTCAGTAGAAAATGTTGGGTTTGGTTGGATTGGAAACATTAGTTTACTGGAATTAATACTATAACAACTTAGCTTTGCTTTTGATTGTTCTTTTTTGTTATATATTAGTTATGATTTATATGAATAAGATTAATATATGTCTATATTAAATTGTGCCTTGTTAGATTACTTATACAAAGTTAAGTTGACTGTATTGATGGACAATTTATAGGTTGGTGAGGATTAATAAATTACAAGGTTAATCACTTCAGTGTTAGTAAACAATTTTATTTTCATCTAAATTCTATATATAATAAAATTCTTAGATGGTGCAAACAAAATAAATATTGCTTTAATGACATCGAAATTGTGTGTAGGAAATCTTTGATACATTGGAGATTGTTGGAAGTGTGTAGCTGAACGTATCTTAGGAAGCTTCGAGGTACGTAAAGAGAGTTGCATTTTCCGCATATTATTTTAAGTATTTTGTGTTATTTATTTTTGAAATATTTTGGGATAGTAAATGAAATATTTGAAAACAATGATTTTTGTGGTAGAAATGTGATTTTGTTTGAAAATTGGGATTTTGAATAGCATTTTATTGTGTGAAAAACTATTTTGAGGTGACATGCTTGTCTTGATTCAGTGAAATGATTTGAGGGTTGTGAACTGAGGATGTTATTTGTTTTGTCTGTCTCGCTTGCGACGAGGGAAAAACACGCCCACTTTGGCTCGTTGGCGACGAGAATAAATAAACGCTTTTTATTTTGCCCGAAGGCGGAGGGGGTATAATATCTGCCGATACCCTTCCAACGGGTATAGTCTGAAATGATATCATCGTGTCACCTCGTTATTTTGAGAATGCGTTTGTTTTCATTACAGCATGACTATTTTATTGATATTATATGGTGTTATATGATTCTGTTTGTTATTTGTGCAGTTATTTCAGTTATGATTCTGTTTTGTGAAAATTAGCTATGTTAACTGCTCAGATTAATCTGTGTTAATGTTATTTGATATGAAAATGTATTATTTTTCGTCACATTATTTTCCGTCTCAATCAATCAAATAAAAGTACAAAATTTATGGTTTCCTCTGTTTGTGATCCAAACCAAGATCTGTGAATGACGGTCTCAATAATCTTCCTCCTTGTTCTTTCGGCTTTGGAAACACAAATTGTTTCGATGTAGCCATATCGTCCAGATCAGTGTGCTCCATATTGTAATCCAAGCTACTCCAGACACAACAAAATTCGATAGGCGGAACTGGTAATATCCAATGGAAATTGCATAACACAAAAAAAACATATGTATCGTCTATTGTACCTTCATTCCAGGCATTTGGACCCACTCCATGGCAGTTCCAGTGGCCTTCAAAGAAACTCTTTTAAAGACTCCTCTGCAATGGACAAAAGCCTGGAAAAATACAAAAAAAAAAAAAAAAAAAATTCCCTAAAGCTGCTCACAAGACGCAACACGAGGAGTCCAAACTGGATTTGTAACAATTTAGATAAAACTTAATTTCATTCATATAAATAATGAAATTCCTAGATAGAGTTATAGATAGCATAAATCTGAAACTTAAAACTAAAATAGATAGAGTTATAGATAGATAAAAGATTGGCTTGATCATATCTTCTTAAATTTCCAATCCAAAAATGAAAATAGAATACCAAAATACATAACAAAAATCAATGCCGACATAACAGCAGCTATAAAAAAAAAAACCAAATTTGGATAAGGACAAATGAGGTGTGAAGAATCCAATATCGGCATACAAGAAAGGAAACTAAAGCAACATAATAGCTAGATTATAAAGCATAAACAAGTATAGTAACAAAGGGAACTGGATTATAAAGCATAAACCAATATAGTAACAAAGGAACCAGTCAACACTTTGCCTGAGGAGGAGCCGGCGACGGAGGCAGAGGCAACGGCCTCCACCTTTCTTTGAATACAAGCACCTATACCGATTGACGTGCCATTAGCAAGGAAAGACGTCATCTCTTTCACGTAATGTACAAATTCGTTGGGAGTCATTTTGGATGGAAAATCTGTAAGGAAAAATTTGAACTTATGCGTATTATTAGTACATATAAAAAACTAGTATAGTAGAATATAATAATCATTAGTACAATATAATTAGTACTAGTTTGGTAGGCATCGCGCAAGGCGCAGTGCCAGGTGATTGAATGTGTTAGTTATAGCCTATCTTGTATTTACTCGATTTAAGGTGCACAACAATTAAATGAGACTCGTAATCTAAGTAATCAGTAGATTGTGCAACAAAAGTATGTCGAGCAAACTTGTAGTTGCAGGAAGGAAAATGGGGTAAACTAAAAGCTTTGTTTTGGTCCAATGCAATTCGAACTTGTTCCATTTCTGGAGAGGTGGATGCGCAGTATCGGAAAAAATTGAAAGAACTTTCCATTTGCAATTATTGTGAAGCAAGGTTAAATGTACATATCACTATAATCAGATCAGGAATCAAAGAATTGAAAGAATATTTACAATGATGGTCCAATAATTTTGGGGACGACAACTACCTATACTACAACCAAAGTATAGAATATCGCTAATAACAACAATTATACATTGAATTTGAATTGTGGAGAGACTATAGCACAATAATATCTACAACAACCATGGCAATCATTATGAGAGGAGAATACAAACATGGAACTAAAAAGTTATGGATGCACATGAATATGACAGAATCTTCGTAGATCAAAGAACAAAAAGTGAAATATAATTTTCCCTAGCAAGATATAGCTAACCTGGTAAAAGCAGGGGAAGAGAAGAAATGTCTATACGGATGGATAGATTTGCGAGAATGATCAACGAGAGGAAAAAAGTTTAGTACGAACCTTGTACTGGAAATATTAGAAATAGAAACATAAAACGGCAAAAAAAAGAAAAACTCACCAAATAGAAAACAACTCAAAACAAGGAAAACTCTAAAATAGATTAAGTAAACAAAAAGTTTTATTTTTATTTACTTTAACACACAAAAAGATATATAAGCAAACATCTTTATACAAAAAAAGTTCGTCACAAACCGTGTAGCATACGCATAGATATGCGAAAGGTTACAAGAAATTAAGGGACAATTCAAATGCAAAATATACACTACATACATGCTATGTACAATACAACATGAGGATTGAGTAGCATATCTAGTCGAGTTTTTTTGCGCTTGATCATCCTTCCTCTAGTGGATATCATCATGTCTTTTTATCAGTGTAACATCTATATATAAGAACGTACATAACATATTAGTCATTATGAATAAAGGAAAAACAGCAAACGACATAGAGATGATGTTGATTTTCAAAGTATCAACCTTCTGTGGCAGTTTTATTTTTTCCCAATCTTTGTCACAGCATTGAACTCATCTTCTGAGATGTTGTCATCCAGCACAAACTTGTTGCAAATATCTCGTTTTAATGTGTTTCTTTTTCCTGCCTGCCCACTGCACGTCAAAAGTAACATGTGTATTAATTTGATGTAAATGTCCTTTTCCAACTTCACGACTAAGGGTATCTGCAGTTGGCTATAAAGTTGCATATTTGATTGCGTATAACCCCTCTCCTGACTTCACATTTGTTCCTATCCCTTGATTAATTCTATTATCATTATATTTATTCATTCATTTATATATTTCATCATAATTACAAATTAAACCTTAAAAAAATCAGAAACCTTCACGAAGATTATTACTATCTCAGGAATTTATGGTTTAAATTGAGGATAGTTAATGAAGTTGTTGTTTTTAGGCTAAATTTTAATCATGCCAAAAAAACCAAAGATAAACAATCTAAAAGAGTGTGCCAATGCCTATGAAGAAATGTTGAGATCATAATCAATATATCATGCAAGGATTAAAATATTATTTCTTTGGTAATCATGAACATTTATTATATGTATATAAATGTATGATGTAAGAACTAAAATATTATTTATTTGTTTAGATATACATTATTTATTCATATATTTAAATATTAACTGGCAGAATTGTCCAATGGCAATTATTTCATGACTAGAGTATAGTTTACTTCAAATTATATAATAATCTGTTTCCTGTCACATGAACGGCATGTTAAAACAAATATGATTATTATTATACAGAACCTGAAAAATCCTACCACCGTAAAAAGCTTTCCATCAATAACTCCAGAATGAATATCTCAAAAGTTTAAGACCTCAACTCCACCCTGACTTATTAGGAAGCAAATTTGCAAGATAATTTAACAAAAGAAAAGCCGGCATTGCAAGGGCGGAACCGAAAAAAAGTTTTGGGGTGGGTGCAAGGTGGGGTAAATTTTATTTTTTTATAATACTTGAGGACTAAAAAAAAAATTTGGGGGGCATAATTCATCTTAACCTTACTTTTTTATTCCAAGAATTAATGTTGTGAGAAAAACAGTATTGAATTCCTGAAGAAATCACACATTAGCTCCTTTTACAGCATAGGAAAAATACTTAGATACCTATTTCTTCTTCTTCCTTCAAATAATCGTGACATAACAAACTCCTTGAGTTTGTATCATGACAACAGATATGAAAGCCATCAATTCTTTCATGACAAATCAACAAAGATCAAGCATTTAATTAGTACAAATCTTTCTTTCGGTATCAATTCAGCTTATGATTCTACATAATATCCGTCAAAAAGGTGAGAAAGCACTGATATGTTCATATAACTATATTAAAGGTAAAGAAAATCTGTTTACACAATTAAAACAACTGTTTCCGACAAAAGAAAATATAATGAACGTAATCAGGATTTTATATTCGTGAAAATCATGATCGGGTATTCAAGATACAGGTATTCCAGATTCATAACCGAACCCGAATAATATATCCACCACGGTTATGAATCTGGAATATTTGAATACCCGATCCTGATTTCCCAAAAAAACCGACCCGATTTCCACGAATATAAAATCCTGATTAAGTCCATTATTGTTTCCTTTTTTCAGATTGTGTGGAACAAGATTGTAGCCTATCAGAACTTTCTTACATTTTATATATTTATATGAACATATTACATTTTATATATTTACATGGTTCATACTCAACTTTTCCACACAAATAACCAATCGATAAATTGAGTCCAAAAGGCATGAAAGAAACCAAATTGGCTTGATCAACATTAATAAATCTATTTTTTTTAATAAATAGACTCATTGTTAAAGAAATTAACAATGTGTCGAACAAGGTTTGTGACTAAAATTCCAATTCTAGCTTTAAATATAAAATTGGAACCAATTACGTAGCTCATTATCGACTTTGAACCTGATAAAATTTTCGAGCTAGAAAAAATAACGTACTATTTGACAAGATTAAATTGGTTTGCACGAGTAAAGACTTTAACATAATGACATTTCCACCATGTAATTGCCAAAAAAGAAAACAATCTACCAAAAAACAGAACCAAATTTGGATAAGGACAAATGAGACGTGAAGAATCCAATATCGGCATACTAATAATAGCTGCAAATAAGCATAAACCAGTATAGTAACACAAGTTTTATTTCCACCTTTCACACTATTTAAGAAAAAATATTTATGCCATGTTTCATACTATTCCATTCCACTGTAGTATTCATCCTCTCCCAAAGTTGCTTGATCTATTTTAGAATCTTTCTTTTTTGACCTATTTTAGAATCTTTTTTTTTTTTTTACTTGTAATCAATTGCAATCGATATTATATATGAATGCATGAAAAAGAATCGGCATCCACGCTCTACCACGAATCTGAACAAGTCAGTTACCTTGCCTGAGAGCGGAGACAGGCGGCAGTGACAGGCGAGGAAGAGAGCGGCGTGACAGAAACAGATGGCGGGCGGCAGAGGCAGAGGCAGAAACGGAGGCGGAGGCGGCCTCCCTCAA
>CAJQUN010002423.1:0-26988 GCA_907163345.1 Haberlea rhodopensis | reverse complement strand
TAAACCCTAAACCCTAAACCCTAAACCCTAAAACCCTATTCCAAATTCAAAAGAAAGGAAATAAAGCAATAAATAATTTTGCTTTTAATTCTCGTAGTATTAGTTTCCTTTTTAAAAAAAAATTTCGCCTCCTTTTTCCCTAATGGGAAAAAATCGCCCATAAATCGCCCTACTTTTAACCTGCCTTCGCCGGCCATGCCGCCGCCGCTCCGGCGCCGGCCGCCGCCACTAACTGGCTCGCCTCACCCAGGCGGTCCTACGGTCCAAGTTTCAAGTCAATCGGATCTTGGTAACCCATCCAAATCAGCCTCGCAATTTCCGCCTGAGTTAGCCAAATCCGCGCCTCTCGCCGATTTGCCGGACTCCGGTCATGTAACCGTTGAACAGACCACCTTACCTGACCGCCTTCCTCAGACGATCTCAGCCAACCATGACCATCGTCGTCGGCGTCCATTTTGCCAGCCAAAAGTCGATCTGCAGTTCCGCCTCAGTCCGCCGTTTTTTTGCCCACCGCCGATCTTCTGCCATCGTCCGGAACACTGTTCCGGCATCCAAGACCCGATCTGGAATCGCCTTGATGCGTCGATCAAAACGCCTCAACCCTTGAGCCCGATCGTTCAGCCCTCCGCCGTGGAATTTCAGATCTACGGCTGCGCCTGCTGGGAAACCCTAACTGCTGCAACTTCTACTGTCGATTGCCGTCGTTCCGGTACGTGTTTTTCAATTCCTTTGGTACACACACTGTTGGGGACATGGGTAGTCCAATTTTGAACCAATTTTGTCTTCGGAGATGCCGGTGCAGTCCAATTGCGGATTGCCGTTTACGGAACCCATCCGCCGGAATATGCTTCGTCTCCGCGCCTCCACCCTTGATTTCGGCGGCGCCGCTTCCCATGGTGGGTACCGTCACCTTCTAAATCTATTCCCCCATCTCAATTTTATTACCAAACGACCTTTGCTTCGATTTTCAAGCCTTTATCGACATTCAATTCCGTATCCCTCCCTTCTAATCCTATTGTATCGGTTCGTTCCCCTACTCTAATTGATGGCATTCCAACTGTGTGTTTTTCTCAAGAAGAAGCATCTAATCTTGCTAAACCTTTTGAGTTTGCTTTACTTGGAAAATTTTTTCAACGTAAACCCAAAACTTGATGATATTCGGAAATCTATTGCCGCTATTTCCTCAAAGGACATGTTTTCGGTGGGTGCTCTTAAGAAAGGTTTTGTTCTTATTCAACTTGAGAATAAGGAAGATTTCAGTCACATCTGGTCATGTAGAATTTGGAAAATTGCTGGACAACCAATGAAGGTTTTCAAATGGTCACCTTCCTTTGATTACAACGAAGAACCTTCCGTTGTTCCGATTTGGGTTAGTTTCAATGATTTGCCTATTCATTTTTTGATTATAATGTGCTTTTATCGATAAGTGAATTGGTAGGCAAGCATATTTGCACTGATAATGCCACGTTGCGTAAAACACGGCCTTCAGTCGCTCGTTGTTTGGTGTCGAACTTGACTTGGCTTACCTAGGGCCGTCCCAAGTGCAAATTTTGGTTGGTGATGATCTTTTCTTACAAGATGTTGAGTATGAAAATCTTCCCCGGTATTGTTCTAAATGCCGGGGTCTTTGGGCATGATATTAATGTTTGTAGAAGGCTTTATTGGTAGAGGCTAAAGTTAATAAGGATTTGCGGAAGATTCTTGAAAAAATCTGTTGGTTTGGATGGTGTTATTGATGCCGTTGAGATGGATTTGGATGGTTGTTGATGAGGGGTTGGTGGAGGTGCTTTGGGAGTCGATAGTGGTGAGTTGGTTTCGGGACTCTTGGGCGGTGGAGTCGTGCTGAAGGTGGTGATGGTTTGGTGTTGGATGGCTGTGGTTTCATGTGGTAAGAACTTTGATAAGATGAACCAGATTTGATTCTCCTTCCTTTATCTCCTACACACTTGCATTGTCTCGATAAATCTTGGATTTGCCCTACTTCTATTTGAAGGAAATTACCATTATTTCTCTTAAGGAAAATGATGATATTGTTCCTTCCTTGAAAAGGTCATCTTCATTTCCATCTTTTGAGAATTTTAAAGATGATAAGCCTTTGAACTTTAAAATTCTTTCACCTCGTTTAGCCCATTCTCGTGTGTTCGGTGGGCCTTCGCATCCGGTTAGTCCTCTTGATCTCCCTAGTAGCCCTCGTTTGGTCCCAGTTTCATCCAACTCGGCCAGCTCGGGTAGCTTGGGTAGCTCGGGCAGCTCGATTCCTCCTTCGGGCAGCCCGAAATCTTCTTCGGGCAGCCTCGGTTTTTTATCCAAAAATATTGATCTTCAAATTCCTGAGCCTCCTAAATGTGCTTTAAATGATTCTTTGGTGTCCATTCCTTCTAATCCTTCTTTGAATTCCACTTCAAAATCTTCATCACTAATCAAATCCGGTTTTTTAAATAATAAGAAATCCGGTTTGTTTAAGGATGATTCCAAATCCATTTCCTCTTCCCCTAAGCCTTCAAAACCAGAGTCAAATTCTTCTAATTCGTTTTCGATGCCTCCTCACTTCAATTCCAAACCTTGGTCGGATTGGTCAGATGATGAATATGAATTTGATGAATCGTTTGCTGAATCGTTAGCTTTGGAGGAGGAGCGGTGTATCAGAGAATTTGGTCCTATTCCTGGACATATTTTGGATGAAGAAGAATTGCTTGGCATTGAGGTTCAGTCTTCTCCTCCTCAGTCCACATTGGCTCCTGACAAGACGTATAATCTTCGTAGTCGTCGCATTTAGTTTGGTCTTGAGGGATTTCTTTTTCGTTGGTTAATGTTTGTTTTTGCTTTGAGTACTCGATTTTTAATTTAGTATGTTTTACATTTCTTTGGAGGTTTGGCCTAGTCCCCTCCTTGTAATGTTATTTAATTATTCAATGAATAAAAAGGTTGCTTGGTAAAAAAAAAAAAAAACCCTAAACCCTAAACCCTAAACCCTAAACCCTAAACCATAAAACCCTAAACCCTAAACCTAAACCCTAAAACCCTAAACCCTAAACCCTAAACCCTAAACCCTAAACCCTAAACCCCTAACCCTAAACCCTAAACCCTAAACCCCTAACCCTAAACCCTAAACCCCTAAACCCCTAACCCTAAACCCTAAACCCCTAACCCTAAACCCCTAACCCTAAACCCTATCTCTTGACCTTGTTTCAAAACGAGGTTACTAAAAATACCATAGCTAAAAGTATTAGATTCTTTAAAAATATCTTTATTTTTCTATTTTAAATTTCAAAAAAAATGCTCTCAACCCTAATGAGCAAACCGCCTCTTCCATCACACCATGCACGGCCGCCGCCTTCAGATCCACCTCCAGCCGCCGCCGCCGCTGCAGATGGTCCTCGTTCGTTCGCCAAGCTCTTTAAACCCGCCTCTCCTCGCACCTTACGTAAAAGTTTCCTCTCAAACGATGGCAATGAGATGTTTCCTCAACCAAAGAAGGTCGAATTCTACAAGAACATTCCAGGTATTTTCTTTTCGAAAGATGAAGTTATGGAGATGGAACAAGAATTCCAATATGCTTTGGTTGGTAAATTTTCGGGTACTTGGCCAAAAAAGGATCTTGTAGTGGATGCTTTTCATCGAATGGGATTATCGGGTGATTATAATTTACAATTCCTCAAACCTGGATATGTGTTCATTGATTTGAAAAATGAGGAAGATATGGCTCGGCTTTGGATCAAGGGTCGTTGGTATATTCATGGCCATCTACTTCGCATCATGAAGTGGACGCCACAATTTTCTTATTCAAAGGAAGCATCGATTGTTCCGGTCTGGATCCGCCTTCCTGATCTCCCATCGCCCTTTTCAATCGTAAAAGGTTGTATTCGGTGGCTCATGCTGTCGGTAAACCCTTAAAAATGGATGAAGCAACTTCGAATGGGTCTCGTCTCACCTTGGCTAGGGTTTGCATTGAAATCGATCTCATGCAGCCGTTGGTTGAGAAGATTTGTATTGGTATTGGAGATTTGGTTTTAGAGCAGCGTATTGTATATGAAATGTCCCAAAATATTGCAAAGATTGCGATCATGTTGGCCACTCGGTACTGGAATGCTACGCCAATGGTGCAAACCCTAAACCTACTTGGCCTAAGAGACGGCCGAATGCTTCTGCCCCGCCGCCTTCTGATCTTCGGAATGTCATTAATTCCAAACGTGGAGAAGTGCCAGCCAAGCTGTTAATGATAATACTCATCTTCATGAAGACCATCTTTGAGATCATCAAGTGTTGGAGAATCATGTTTCTTCGTCCAAGGCCGAGGCTGATTTGGTGCATGAATCCTCAACCGTACGTGCTGCTGCTGAAATATACTTCGGCCCTCATGGGAATGATCAACTGAGGAATTTTACCAAAGGATCTCCTTCGAATTCAGCTTCAATTGGTAGATATGAGAAGGTTGGTGTATCTCCTTCTCTTGAAAAATTATTTTTAATTCCAAAAGTTTATCATCTGGGAAGCATGTTGATATTGGCTCTAAATCTGTATCTCGTAATGGTAATGATATTTCCAACCGTTTTGATCCTTTGAATTTTGAGGATTTAAACAATCACTTTTCGAACTCCATCCATAGTTCGGTTCATAAGTTGGCTTGTGATTCTGTTCTTAATTCACAACCGGCCTTTATCACTGATCAGTTGTGTAATCTCAATAAGGAAGTCTTTAATTTCTTATCTAGTTCTTCTGCTACATGTTCGTCCAATGAGGTTTCGAACTCTCCTTTGTTGGGTCAGGAATCGAATTCGGCCAAGCAATCTCTTGCTGCTTTGGTCTTGGATGATACTCATATTCATCATATGGTTGTCGAGGATGTTGTGGATATTATTCCCCCTTTGAAACTCCCGGGGCTATTGATTTAAATTTGGGAAGTTCTTTTGGTCCTTCACATGTTTTGAGTGGGTTACCTAATAATGTGTTGGCTTCGAAGCTTATTACGGTTCCTATTGAACCTTCTAATGACCTTGTTGATTCTCCTTGCTTAGCCAAGAATTTGTCTCTTCCTAGTAACCTAAATGATATTGCTTTGCTGGTTCCTCCTTCCTTAGAGGAGGTTCCCCTCTTCTACTTCTCTCAAGGTCTTCCTCACCTAGTCTAATCATTCTCTCATCAAGCCAGCTTCAATCTATCTTCTAGGATAGAAAGTATTATTTGGAATATTCGAGGGATTGGTTAAAAAAAATCTCGTTTGAGTCTTCAGTACTTAAGAAAATCTCTTAAGTTAAATTTCATGGCTCTTTTGGAACCTTTTATTCCTCTTAAGGATCCTATGATAGCTAGGACTTTTGGTTTTCACCAGGTTATTTCAAACATATCTGGTAAAATTTGGTTTTTCTCTGACTACTCTATTCATGTGGAGGTTCTTTTAGATCACGTTCAGATGTTGCATGTTAAGTTGGATTCTTTGTCTTTTCCTTGCTCCTTGTATGCCTCGTTTGTGTATGCTAGCTGTGATCGGAATATGAGACTTAGTCTTTGGGATGCTCTGAAATCGGTTAAACCGTCCATTGAATGCCCTTGGTTTATTGGGGGTGACTTCAATTGTATTGCTTTGGATGATCATACCCCTGGGTTGCCTTCCCGTCCTGGGGCTATGTCTTATTTCAATGATTTTATTTTGGATGTTGGGGTGATTGATGCTGGTTATGTTGGTGATCGTTTTACTTGGACTAATGGTTGTGTGTGGAAACGATTGGATAGAGTATTGTTATCTTCGGCTTGGAGTAGTGTATTCAATGCCTTCAAAGTTGAGCATCTTAGCAGGCATAATTCGGATCATTGTCCTTTGTTTATTTCAGCCCCTTTCCTCCCCAAACCTACGTTCTCTTTAGATTCCAACATATGTGGGTTAAACATGCGGGGTTTCTTCAAACGGTGAGGCTTAATTGGTTCAATCCCTGCTCTTCTAGTGGTATGCTTATACTTGCTGAAAAATTAAAACGTTTAAAGAACCATTTAAAGTGGTGGAATCATGAGGTTTTTGGAGATATTTTTGACAAAATTAAAGTGGCTGAGAGATGTTTTGGTGATGCTCAATCGGCTTATGATTTTGACCCAACTGACGCCAATAAAGTTTCCATGTCTAATAGTCACTTGGAACTTAATGATGTGTTGCACATGGAAGAAATCTTTGGAAACAGAAGGCTTCTTCTGACTGGATGGTGGAAGGTGAGAGAAATACCAAATTGTTTCATAATATGGTGAATAAGAAGCGGTCTAAGAACAAGATTTTTCGCATTTGGGGTGAGGGGACCTGTCTGGAGTCTCCCTTATTGATTCAAGAATCTGGAGTCAAATATTTTGAAGATCTTTTAGTGGGTGAGACTTCAGTTCTTAATTGGACTCATTTGGATTGTATTCCTTCTTTGGTTTCTATGGCTGATAATCAGTGTCTTGGTAGCATTCCTACCCTTGATGAGGTTCGTGCTGTTGTTTTCTCTTTGAAATCTGACAGTGCTGCTGGTCCTGATGGTTATTCGGGTGTTTTTTATAAGACTTGTTGGGAATTTATTGCTCAGGATGTTTATGAGGCTGTGTTATTGATTTCTTCAATGGATCCCCTATTCCTCGGAGCTTTACTGCTACTACCATTGTTCTTATCCCTAAAACTGATAATGCTCAACAATGGAAAGATTTTCGGCCTATTAGTTTGTGTAATGTTTCCAATAAGATCATTACCAAGCTCATCACTATTCGGTTGAATTCTTTTATTGGCAATTTGATTTCTCAATCTCAGAGTGGATTTGTTCGTGGTCGGCTTATTTCTGATAACATCTTGTTGGCTCAGGAGCTTATTCATAAGATTAATACTCGGGTGCGTGGGGGCAACATGGTCTTTAAACTTGATATGGCTAAGGCTTATGATCGTGTTCAGTGGGATTTTCTGGAACGGGTCCTTTTGGCTTTTGGGTTTTCTGTTGTGGTGGTGGATATAGTTCACCGTTGTGTTTCTAATTGTTGGTTTTCGGTGTGAATGTTAATGGTGTGGTTTCTGGGTTCTTTAAATCCAATCGCGGTCTCGGCAAGGGGATCCTTTGTCCCCTTTGTTATTTATTATTGCTGCTGAATACTTATCTCGTGGGCTTGACAGATTGTATCTCCAACATCCCAGTATGTTCTATTCGTCTGGCTGTTCAATCCATATTACTCATCTTGCCTATGCTGATGATATTGTGATCTTCTCAAATGGTTCTTTGGCTACCGTTTCTAAGATTATGTCGTTTTTGGAGCATTATCAGGCTTGTTCTGGGCAGCTTGTGAATTCATTTAAGAGCAGCTTCTACTGTGCTTCTTCGTGTTCTCAGAATCGTTTTGCTCGGTATACTGGTCTTACTGGTTACTCGGTTGGTAGTTTCCCTATGACTTATTTGGGTGCGCCCCTGTTTGTTGGTAACTCAAAGTCTATATATTTTCAATCTTTGATCTAAGGCTCGTTCCAAACTTCAAGGTTGGGAGTACTCTGTGTTATCTCTCCGGGTAGCAGGATGGTCTTGATTAAAAGTGTTTTGAGTTCCTTGCCTATATACCTCTTTCAAGTTCTTCAACCTCCAGGGGCTATTTTACATCAGATGGAGATGATTTGTGCTCGTTTTTTATGGGGGTCGAAAGCTTCTTTGCGTAAAATTCATTGGGTTTCTTGGCATGACGTTTGTTATCCTACCATCGAGGGTGGGTTAGGTTTTCGAAGACTCAAGGATGTTTTGAGGGCCTTCTCGATCAAACTGTGGGTTAGATTCCGGGGTCAGGATTCTTTATGGGCTAAGTTCCTTTTGGCTAAATATTGTGATTTGTCCTTACCGGCTTATATTGATTTGAAGGGTTTCATTTCTCCGTCTTGGCGAAGGCTCCTTCAAATTCGACCACTTGCTGAACCTGGTATTGGATGGTCTCTTGGTTCGGGGCTTGTCTCTTTTTGGTATGATTCTTGGTTGATGCAAGGTCCTTTGGCTTCGCTTTGCCCAGTTTCTGGTTCTCCAAATGTCCCTGTTAATGCATTTTGGGTGAATTATGCGTGGGATGTTTTCGTTTAATTCAAGTGGTTCATGTTGATTTTTTGGCTATGATCCTTCAGGTTCCCATTCGTGGGATTACCATTGATCTTCTGATTTGGAAGCATAGTTCTAATGGTCTCTTCTCTACCAGATCTGCTTGGGATTTGATTCGTTCTAGGAAGGCTATTAATCCCATTTCTATCCCTTGCTGGCATAAGGCTCTTACTCCTACGGTTTCATTCTTATGTTGGAGGTTTATTCATCGAAAAATTCCTTTGGATGAGGTTCTCAAGGGACGAGGTATTTTCTTAGCTTCTAAATGTCAATGTTGTCATTTGGAAGAATCTATGGACCATGTTTTCTATTCGGGCCCAGTTGCTGTGGTAGTGTGGTGTCATTTTGGGAGTTTGTTTGGTGTGGTTAATCCTTCCAATGTTTCTTCTTGAAAATTGATGCGGACTGGAGAACTAATGGTCATGTTCGAGAAATGATCCCTTTCCTCATCATTTGGTTTTTTATGGACTTCTCGTAATGATTCCAAACATCGAGGTATTATACCATCTCCTGATCGTATTATTTCTCAAGTGGTTAAGCATTTTACACTGTGTTACCCTTTGCTTAAGTTCAAACATTGGAAGGGATTTTCTAGTGTGGCTAGAATTTGGCACATCCCTTGGTCTTTTACTCGTAAGACATTGGTTTCTATTGTTAAATGGATCAAACCTCCAATTGGCTTCTATAAATTAAATACTGATGGATGCTCTAGAGGTAATCCTGGGGATTCTTCTGTGGGAGGATTAATTCGTAATCATCTTGGTCAGTTTATTTGGGGGTATTATGGATATCTTGGTGTTGGTACTTCGTTGAAAGCTGAGCTTACAGCTATATTAAAGGGTATAGAGATTTGTGCTCAGTTTAATCTATTCCCTCTTTGGGTGGAAACGGATTCTGAAGTTGTTATAAAGATCATCAATAAGGGCTGTTCTAATTGGGATTATTCGACTATCCTTAGTCGCATTCACGTATTCATGCTTGAGCATTCCATTTTTGTTTCTCACATTGTGCGTGAAGGGAACTCTGTTGCTGATTGCTTTGCTAATCTAGCCTTTCAAGATAGAGGTTTTCATCTTGTCTCTTCGAATATGTTAGCTTTGCTAGATCAAAAAATTTTGGGACTTTGTAATCTTGATAGATTAGGGGTTCCTTATTTACGCTTTAAGTTAAAATTTGTGTAATTTATTCTGAGAGGTCTTGGTCTAGTCCCCCTCTCATGTTTATTTCTCGTTATTAATAAACGGGTAGGGGTCTGCCTAACCCCCCGCTACGACACTGGCGGCTTTGGAAAAAAAAAAAAAAAAACCCTAAACCCTAAACCCTTATTTTGTCTTTATATCTTCTTCAACACACTTAAATTTTAGTATAATTTAAAAAAAAAAAAAAACAGATGTGCGTTAAACTAGTGGTGAGGGCTAGAGCTTGAAATCCCCATTCAACCAATGTTCGAATCTTGTTGGGAAAAGTTCCAATATGTGGGACCTTCCTCTTTCGTTTTCCTATTTTCTTAATTGGTTAGAGTTATAGAGTAGAAGGTGATGATCGCATTTTATTGTGGTTATAACTGGAACGTGATATCGATCATTATAACTAAATATATATTTACAATATATAAATTCTATATTATTTTAGTAACCCTAAATTGATTATTGCTTCTAATATTTATTTATCTTCCTTTAAATAAGCTTTTGATTATATAAAGATAAAAATGCTCTCGGCTTCTTCTCTCCCTTCGTCAAGTCATGCACGGCCGCCGCCTTCGGATCCAACCGCCGTCGCTGCTGCTGATGAAGGCCGTCGCACGTATGCAAAGATCTTTAAACCGGCATCTCCTCGAACCTTGCGCAAGAGTTTTTTATCCAATGATGGTAATGATTTTTCCTCAACCAAAAAAGATTGAATTTTACAAGAATGTTCCGGGGATTTTCTTTTCAAACGACGAGGTCTTGGAGATGGAACAAGAATATCAATTTTCCTTGGTAGGTAAATTTTCCGGAACTTGGCCAAAAAAAGATCTTATCATGGATGCTTTTCATCGTATGGGTCTTTCGGGTGAATTCAATCTTCAATTTCTCAAACCTGGCTATGTGTTCATTGATTTGAAGAATGAGGAGGATATGGCTCGTCTTTGGATTAAGGGCCGATGGTACATACATGGCCATCTCCTTCGAATTATGAAGTGGTCTCCTCAATTCTCTTATTCTAAGGAGGCTTCGATTGTTCCGTTATGGATTCGTTTTCCTGATCTTCCCATTGCTCTTTTTAACCGTAAAAGATTGTATTCGGTCGCCCATGCAATTGGGAAACCGCTGAAAATGGATGAAGCCACATCGAATGGATCGCGGCTTACCTTGGCTAGGGTTTGCGTGGAGATCGATCTTATGCAGCCGTTAATTGAGAAGATCTGTCTTGGTATTGGTGACTTGATTGTGGATCAAAAAGTTGTGTACGAAAATGTTCCAAAATATTGCAAAGATTGCAATCATGTTGGTCATTCGGTATTGGAATGTTATGCGAATGGTGCTAACCCTAAACCTAATTGGCCAAAGTGACGTCCAGATGCTCATGTACCGCCGCCTATTGATCTTCGAAATGTTTTAAATGCTAAACGTGTTGATGAGTCCATGCAGCATGTTCATGATCATATTAATATTAAAGATGGCAATCTTCGGGATCCGTCGGAAAATATTGCTTCTTCTTCAAAGGATGTCGTGGAGGTTGTGCATGCTTCATCTCCTACTCGAAATATTGCTGGGCAATACTTTGGACCTCATGGAAATGATCATATTCGAAATCTTAACAAGGGCTCTTTGTCGCCTCCTTTATCCATCGGACGTCAAGTGCAGGTTGGTTCTTCTCTTCTTTCTGATAAATCGCTTCCTTCAAAGAATTTTAATGCTTGTATTCATGGTGATATGGGGGTGAGGCTTAATGGAAAGAATATTTCAAATCGCTTTGAAACTCTTGCTTTTGATGATGTGTCCATTAGACCTTCGGAATCCATTAATGAGTCGATTAAAAAATTAGCTGGTGCTCTTGATCCTTCTCAACCGATTGTTAATCATTTGTGTACCTTGAATAAGGAAGTTTCGAATTACTTATCTAGCTCTTTAGAAACGTCTGCTTCCAATGATGTTTCGGATTCTTTGTTGGTGAGAAATGTCATTGATTCTGATAATCAAATCCTTGGTCCTTCGGGTTTAAATGAATTTATTGTTGAGGATGTGGAGGTTAAAAATCCGCATGTTTATATCCGGGCGCTATTGATCTAAAGTTGGGTCCTTTTGATCCTTCCTTGGGATGTGGTGGATTAGATAGTAATGTATTGGCTTCTAAGCTTATTTCCATTCCGGTTGATCCTTCTAGTGATCAACCTGGTCCTACCGGTCTAGCCAAGAGCTTGTCTATTCCGAGTAATCTCAATGATGTTGTCTTGGCTGCTAATCCTCTTTCGGAAGATTTTATTCCTCCTCAAGTATCTGATAAACAAACTGCTCGGCTCACTCGTAGTCAAGCTAAGCATCAAGCTGCATCATCTTCTTCTCAATGAAAGGTTTAATCTGGAATATTCGCGGTATTGGTAATCGTAAATCTCAATTGAGCATTCAATACTTTAAGAAGTTGCATAAGTTGAATTTTGTGGCTGTTTTGGAACCCTTTATCTCGCTTAGGGATCCTTTGATGGCTCGAAAAATTGGTTTCCACCATGTTATCTCTAATGTTTCTGGTAAAATTTGGTTATTCATGGATTCTTCCTTACATGTGGAGGTTCTTTTAGATCATGCTCAGGTTCTTCATGTGAAGATGGATTCTCAAAATTTTCCTTGCAGTTTGTTTGTTTCTTTTGTGTATGCTAGTTGTGATCGAGCTGTGAGATTTGGTCTTTGGGAAGCTCTTACTTCGGTTAAACCTCACTTTGATTGCCCTTGGATTATTGGTGGTGATTTTAATTGTATTGTTGTCTTGGAAGATCATACCCCTGGCTTGATTTCTCGTACTGGCGCTATGTCTGATTTTAATGATTTCATTTCTGAGGTTGGTGTGATTGATGCTGGTTATGTTGGTGATCGATTTACTTGGACCAATGGTCGTGTTTGGAAGCGTTTGGATCGAGTGTTGCTCTCTTCTTCTTGGAGTTCGGTTTTAATGCCTTTAAAGTTGAACACCTTAGCAGGCTTAATTCTGATCATTGTCCACTGTTTATCTCTGCTCCATTTCTTCCGAAGCCTACATTTCTTTTCGTTTCCAGCATATGTGGATTAAACATGAGGGATTTCTTCAGACGGTGAGGCTCAATTGGTTTAATCCTTGTGTTTCTTTTGGTATGCTTAAATTGGCTGAGAAACTTAAAAGGTTAAAGAATCATCTTAAGTGGTGGAATCAAGATGTTTTTGGGAATATCTTTGATAAGATTAAAGCAGCTGAAACTTCTTTTTCTGATGCTCAGTTTGCTTATGATTATGATCCTTCTGATGCTCTCAAAGAAGTTCTTTTGAGCTGTCAGTTGAATCTTAATGCTGTTTTGTACATGGAAGAAATCTTTTGGAAACAAAAGGCTTCTTCTGATTGGATGGTGCAAGGCGAGTGTAATACTAAGCTGTTTCATAATATGGTGAAAGAAACGCTCTACGAATAAGTTCGCATTTGGGAGGATGGTCAGTGCATTGAGAATCCTCTATTGATTCAGGAATCTGGTGCTAAGTTTTTTGAAGATCTTTTAGTTGGTGAACCTTCAGCGCTTAATTTTCCTCATCTGGATTGCATTCCTTCCTTGGTAACAGAGGCTGATAACCTGTTTATTGAGAGGGTTCCGAGCATTGAAGAAGTTAAGGATGTGGTTTTTTCGATGAAGTCAGATAGTGCTGCTGGGCCTGATGGCTACTCTGCTTTATTTTATAAAACCTATTGGGATAATTGCTCAAGATGTTTATGAAGCAGTCATTGATTTCTTTAATGGTTCACATTTGCCTCGGAGCTTTACGGCTACTACGATTGTGCTCATTCCTAAATCTGACAATGCTCAACAATGGAAAGATTTTAGGCCGATTAGCTTGTGTAATGTCTCAAATAAGATCATTACTAAGCTCTTTACAACTCGGTTAAATTCTTTTATTGGCTCCCTGATCTCTTCATCTCAGAGTGGTTTTGTTCGAGGAAGACTTATTTCGGACAATATTTTATTAGCTCAGGAGCTCATTCATAGAATTAATGTTCCTGTGCGTGGGGGAAATTTGGCTATTAAACTTGACATGGCTAAAGCTTATGATCGAGTTCAATGGGACTTCCTGGAGATGATGTTGTCTGCCTTTGGATTTTCTGATTTTTTTGCTGGTATTATCAATCGGGTGTGTTTCCAATTGTTGGTTCTCTGTGAATGTTAATGGTGTGGTTTCTGGGTTCTTTAAATCGAAACGAGGCCTTTGTCAGGGGGATCCTTTATCCCCATGCTGAGTACTTATCTCGTGGTTTAGACAAGGTTTTTCTTGAACATTCTACTATGTTCTTCTCGTCTGGATGCCGCATTCGCATTTCTCATTTGGCATATGCTGATGATATTGTGATTTTTTGTAATGGCTCCTTGTCCACGGTTACTAAGATTAAAACTTTTCTTGACCATTATGAGGCTTGTTCGGGTCAGCTTGTGAACTCCTTTAAAAGCAATATATTTTGTGCTTCTTCTTGTCCGACTTCTCGGATGGCTCGTTATAGTGGTATTACTGGTTTCTCTATTGGTACTTTCCCCATGACTTATTTGGGCGCTCCCTTGTTTACTGGTAATTCGAAGGGCATATATTTTCAGTCATTGCTTCTTAAGGCTCGTAGTCGCCTTCAAGGATGGGAATTATCGGTGCTTTCTCCTGGTAGTCGAATGGTTCTGATTAAAAGTTTTTAAGTTCTTTGCCGTTGTATCTTTTTCAGGTCCTTCAACCCCCTGGTGCAATCTTGCATCAATTGGAAATGGTATGCGCTAACTTTTTATGGGGTTCGAAATCTTCTTCCAAAAAGGTTCATTGGATTGCTTGGAAAGATATTTGTTTCCCTACCATTGAGGGTGGGTTAGGATTTCGTCGTTTGAAGGATGTTTTGAAGGCCTTTTCGATAAAACTTTGGGTTCGGTTTCGTTCTCAAGATTCTTTATGGGCTCATTTCTTGTATGCTAAATATTGTGGTTTATCTACTCCAGCAGCTATTTCTATGAAGGGTATTATTTCTCCTTCTTGGCGCAGGCTTCTTCATATTCGTTCGATTGCTGAACCTGGAATTGGATGGTCTATTGGAGCTGGAGTTATTTCCTTCTGGTATGATTCTTGGATGCCTCAAGGTCCTCTAGCATCTTTATGTCCAGTTTTGGGGCCTTCTTGTGTTACAGTTAATGCTTTCTGGGACAATTATGTTTGGGATGTTGATAGATTGCTTCAAGTGGTTCCTGTGGATATCCTTCCTTTGATTCTACAGGTTCCTCTTCGGGGTCTTAACTTTGACAAGTTGATTTGGAAATACAGTTCCAATGGTCTTTTTTCTACCCGTTCTGCTTGGGATTTGGTTCGAACTCACAAGCCCCATAATTCTGTCTTTATTCCTTGCTGGTCCAAGGCGTTGTCTCCTACGATTTCTTTCTTCTGTTGGAGGTTTTTCAACACAAAATCGCATTAGATGAGGTGCTTAAGGATCGGGGGATTCTACTAGCTTCCAAATGTCAATGTTGTCATGTCGAAGAAACTTTGGATCATGTTTTCTTCTCCGGACCTCTCCCTGCGTTTGTTTGGCAGCATTTTGGTAGGATTTTTGGTGTTTCTAATCCTATTAATATTTTTTCATGGAAAATTGATGCTGATTGGCGATGTTCTGGACATGTTCGTGAAATGACTCCTTTCCTCATTTTGTGGTTTTTATGGCTTTCTCGTAATGACTCCAAGCATAGAGGTATTATCTCTTCACCTCATCGCATTATCCAGCAGGTCATTAAGCATTTTTGTCTGTGTTCTCCTATGCTTAAATTTAAACATTGGAGGGGTTGCTCGTTTGTGGCTAGACTTTGGCATATTCCTTGGTCTTTTTCTCGTTCAGTTTTGGTGACTATTGTTAAGTGGATTAAACCTCCTCTTGGTTTCTTCAAACTTATACTGATGGTTGTTCACGTGGGAATCCGGGGGATTCATCGCTGGGTGGTGTTATTCGGGATCATGATGGTCAGGTTATTAAGGGTTACTCTGAATTTATTGGAGTTGGTACTTCTCTGCAAGCTGAGTTGCTGGCTATTTACGAGGTATTGAGCTCTGTGCTCAATTTAATCTTTTCCCGTTATGGATTGAAACGGATTCTGAAATTGCTGTGAAGATTATTTCTAAAGGGTGTTCGAGTTGGGATTACTTGAATATTTTTACTCGTATCAATGTTTTTATTCTTGAACATTCGATCCATATTTCTCACATTGTGCGGGAAGGAAATGCTGTTGCTGATTTCTTAGCTAATCGAGTTTTTGAAGATAGAGGTACTCTTACGTTTTCTGGAGATTTACTAGATTCCCGTCTTAGTGGTTTTTGTAATCTGGATAGATTAGGGGTCCCTTATTTACGCACTAAGGTTAAATTTGTGTAATTTTTTCTGAGAGGTCTTGGTCTAGTCCCCCTCTCATGTTTTCTTTTGTGTTTAATAAACGGGTAGGGGTCTGCCTAACCCCCCGCCACGACACTGGCGGCTTGGAATAAAAAAAAAAAAAAACCCTAAACCCTAAACCCTAAACCCCTAAACCCTAAACCCTAAACCCTAACCCCTAAACCCTAAAGAAGGTTTATTGGTAGAGGCTAAAGTTAATAAGGATTTGCGGAAGATTCTGAAAAAAAATGTTGGTTTGGATGGTGTTATTGATGCCATTGAGATGGAATTGGATGGTGTTGATGATGGGGTTGTTGGAGGTGCTTTGGGAGTCGATAGTGGTGAGTTGGTTTCGGGACTTTTGGGCGGCGGAGTCGTGGCTGAAGATGGTGGTGGTTTGGTGTTGGATGGTGTGGTATCATGTGATAAGAACTTTGATAAGTTGAACCATGATTTGATTCCTCCTTCCTTATCTCCTACACACTTGCATAGTCTAGATAAATCTTTTGATTTACCTAATTCTATTTTGAAGGAAATTACCATTTCTCTTAAGGAAAATGATGATACTGTTCCTTCTTTGAAAAAATCATCTTCATTTCCATCTTTTGAGAATTTTAAAGATAATAAGCCTTTGAACTTAAAATTCTTTCACCTCGGTTAGCCCATTCTAGTGTGTTCGGTGGGCCTTCACGTCCAGGTAGTCCTCTTGATCTTCCTAGTAGCCCTCGTTTGGACCCGGTTTCATCCAATTCGGTCAGCTCGGGTAGCTCGGGCAGCTCGGGCAGCTTGGTTCCTTCTTCGGGCAGCCCAAAATCTTCTCAGGTCAGTTTGAATATTTCTTCAAATAATCTTGCTCTCAAACCTCCCGAGCCTTCCAAGTGTGTTCTCAATGATCCTTTAACTTCCATTCCCTCTAATCCATCCTTGAATTCTAACTCTAAATCATCGTCAAGTATCAAATCTGGTTTCTTGAATAATAAGAAATCTGGTTTGTTCCCTTCTAATCCTATATCCTCTTCCCCCAAGCCTTCGAAATCTGTGTCTATTCCTTCATCCTCTAATTCTTTTACAAAGCCTCCCAATTTCAATTCCAAACCTTGGTCGGAATGGTCAGATGATGAATTTGAATCTGAGGAATTTTTATCTTGGAGGAGGATCATTGTAGGAGTGAGTATGGTCCTACTAGTGGTTTTCAAGTGTATGACAATTCTGGAGAACATTGCTTGGATGAAGAAGAACTGGCTGGAATCGAGGTTCAGTCTTGCCCTCCACAGTCCACATTTGCACCTGACAAGATATATAATCTTCGTAGTCGTCGTATTTAGTTTTGTTTTTGAGGATTTTTCGATTTTGGTTGTTTTTATTTAGTTAGTTGTTTTGGTTGTCTTTGATTTTTAATTAGTATGTTTTACATTTCATTGGAGGTCTTGGCCTAGTCCCCCTCCTTGTAATGTTATTTGATTTATGCAATGAATAAAACGGTTCTTTAAAAAAAAAAAAAAACCCTAAACCCTAAACCCCTAAACCCTAACCCCTAACTTTGGCTTTAACAAGGCTCTTATAGCTTAGTGGTTGAAGTGAATTATTCAATAATGCCCATTAGATTTATTGCAAAAAAGTGTTAAACATTTTTTTTTAAGTGTGCAGTTCATTATATACTTTAATTTTAATTTAAAAAATTTGAAAACCCTAATATGCTCTCGGCTTCTCTCCCTTCGTTGAGCCATACACGGCCGCCGCCTTCCGATCCAACCGCCGCCGCTGCTGCTGATGAAGGCCGTCGCACGTTCGCAAAGCTTTTTAAGCCGGCATCCCCTCGCACCTTGCGTAAGAGCTTTTTATCCAATGATGGTAATGATCTTTTCCCTCAACCAAAAAAGATTGAATTTTACAAGAATGTTCCGGGGATTTCTTTTCAAACGACGAGGTCTTGGAGATGGAACAAGAATATCAATTTTCCTTGGTAGGTAAATTTTCCGGAACTTGGCCAAAAAAAGATCTTATCATGGATGCTTTTCATCGTATGGGTCTTTCGGGTGAATTCAATCTTCAATTTCTCAAACCTGGCTAAACCCTAAACCCTAAACCCTAAAAGAAGGCTTTATTGGTAGAGGCTAAAGTTAATAAGGATTTGCGGAAGATTCTGAAAAAAAATGTTGGTTTGGATGGTGTTATTGATGCCGTTGAGATGGAATTGGATGGTGTTGATGATGGGGTTGTTGGAGGTGCTTTGGGAGTCGATAGTGGTGAGTTGGTTTCGGGACTTTTGGGCGGCGGAGTCGTGGCTGAAGATGGTGGTGGTTTGGTGTTGGATGGTGTGGTTTCATGTGATAAGAACTTTGATAAGTTGAACCATGATTGGATTCCTTCCTTATCTCCTACACACTTGCATAGTCTAGATAAATCTTTTGATTTACCTAATTCTATTTTGAAGGAAATTACCATTATTTCTCTTAAGGAAAATGATGATATTGTTCCTTCTTTGAAAAAATCATCTTCATTTCCATTTTGAGAATTTTAAAGATAATAAGCCTTTGAACTTTAAAATTCTTTCACCTCGTTTAGCCCATTCTAGTGTGTTCGGTGGGCCTTCACGTCCGGGTAGTCCTCTTGATCTTCCTAGTAGTCCTCGTTTGGACCCGGTTTCATCCAATTCGGTCAGCTCGGGTAGCTCGGGCAGCTCGGGCAGCTTGGTTCCTTCTTCGGGCAGCCCAAAATCTTCTCAGGTCAGTTTGAATATTTCTTCAAATAATCTTGCTCTCAACCTCCCGAGCCTTCCAAGTGTGTTCTCAATGATCCTTTAACTTCCATCCCTCTAATCCATCCTTGAATTCTAACTCTAAATCATCGTCAAGTATCAAATCTGGTTTCTTGAATAATAAGAAATCTGGTTTGTTCCCTTCTAATCCTATATCCTCTTCCCCCAAGCCTTCGAAATCGGTGTCTATTCATTCATCCTCTAATTCTTTTACAAAGCCTCCCAATTTCAATTCCAAACCTTGGTCGGAATGGTCAGATGATGAATTTGAATCTGAGGAATTTTTATCTTGGGAGGAGGGATCATTGTAGGAGTGAGTATGGTCCTACTAGTGGTTTTCAAGTGTATGACAATTCTGGAGAACATTGCTTGGATGAAGAAGAACTGGCTGGAATCGAGGTTCAGTCTTGCCCTCCACAGTCCACATTTGCACCTGACAAGAAATATAATCTTCGTAGTCATCGTATTTAGTTTTGTTTTTGAGGATTTTTCGATTTTGGTTGTTTTTATTTAGTTAGTTGTTTTGGTTTTCTTTGATTTTTAATTAGTATGTTTACATTTCATTGGAGGTCTTGGCCTAGTCCCCCTCCTTGTAATGTTATTTGATTTATGCAATGAATAAAACGGTTCTTAAAAAAAAAAAAAAACCCTAAACCCTAACCCTAAACCCTAAACCCCTAAACCCTAACCCCTAACTTTGGCTTTAACAAGGCTCTTATAGCTTAGTGGTTGAAGTGAATTATTCAATAATGCCCATTAGATTTATTGCAAAAAAGTGTTAAACATTTTTTTTTAAGTGTGCAGTTCATTATATACTTTAATTTTAATTTAAAAAATTTGAAAACCCTAATATGCTCTCGGCTTCTCTCCCTTCGTTGAGCCATGCACGGCCGCCGCCTTCCGATCCAACCGCCGCCGCTGCTGCTGATGAAGGCCGTCGCACGTTCGCAAAGCTTTTTAAGCCGGCATCCCCTCGCACCTTGCGTAAGAGCTTTTTATCCAATGATGGTATGATCTTTCCCTCAACCAAAAAAAGATTGAATTTTACAAGAATGTTCCGGGGATTTTCTTTTCAAACGACGAGGTCTTGGAGATGGAACAAGAATATCAATTTTCCTTGGTAGGTAAATTTTCCGGAACTTGGCAAAAAAAGATCTTATCATGGATGCTTTTCATCGTATGGGTCTTTCGGGTGAATTCAATCTTCAATTTCTCAAACCTGGCTATGTGTTCATTGATTTGAAGAATGAGGAGGATATGGCTCGTCTTTGGATTAAGGGCCGATGGTACATACATGGCCATCTCCTTCGAATTATGAAGTGGTCTCCTCAATTCTCTTATTCTAAGAGGCTTCGATTGTTCCGGTATGGATTCGTTTTCCTGATCTTCCCATTGCTCTTTTTAACCGTAAAAGATTGTATTCGGTCGCCCATGCAATTGGGAAACCGCTGAAAATGGATGAAGCCACATCGAATGGATCGCGGCTTACCTTGGCTAGGGTTTGCGTGGAGATCGATCTTATGCAGCCGTTAATTGAGAAGATCTGTCTTGGTATTGGTGACTTGATTGTGGATCAAAAAGTTGTGTACGAAAATGTTCCAAAATATTGCAAAGATTGCAATCATGTTGGTCATTCGGTATTGGAATGTTATGCGAATGGTGCTAACCCTAAACCGAATTGGCCTAAGCGACGTCCAAATGCTTCTGTACCGCCGCCAATTGATCTTCGAAATGTCCTAAATGCTAAACGTGTTGATGATCCTATACAGCATGTTCATGATCATATTATTATTAATGATGGCAAGACTCGGGATCATCACTTGTCGGAAAATATTGCTTCTTCTTTGAAGGATGACGTTGAGCATGTGCATGTATCACCTCCTGTTCGAGATGTGGCTGGGCAATACTTTGGACCTCATGGAAATGATCATCTTCGAAATTTTAACAAGGGATCTACATCGCCTCCTCCATCCATCGGACGTCAAGGTTGGTTCATCTTCTATTTCTGATAAATTGTCGCCTCATTCTAAGAATGTTAATGATTGTATTCATGGTGATGTTCGGGTGATGGTCAATGGGAAGAATATTTCTAATCGCTTTGAAACCCTAGCTTCTGATGATGTTCCTAATATTCCCTCGGAATCAATTAATGCGTCGCTTAAAAAGTTAGCTACTGCTTGATCCTTCTCAACCGATTGTTGATCATTTATGTGCCTTGAATAAGGAGGTTTCGAATTTTTTTATCTTCCTCTTTAGACACGAGTGCTTCCAATGATGTTTCGGAATCATTGTTGGCGAGGAATGACTTTGCTTCTATTAAACAAATCCATGGTCCTTTGGGTTTAAATGAATTTATTGTTGAGGATGTGGAGGTTACTAACCCGTTTGCTTATATTCCGGGAGCTTGATCTAAAGTTGGGTAATTTGATCCTTCCTTGGGACGTGATGGATTAAATAGCAATGTATTGGCTTCCAAGCTTATTTCCATTCCGGTTGATCCTTCTTGTGATCAACCTGGTTCCTCTTCTTTAGCTAAGAGCTTGTCTATTCCGAATAATCTTAATGATGTTGTCTTGGTTGATAATCCTCCTTTGGAAGATATTATCCCTCCTCAAGGTTATGATAAACAAACTGTGCGCCTAACTCGTAGTCAAGCTAAGCATCATGCTGCCTCATCTTTTCTCAATGAAAGGTTTAATCTGGAATATTCGCGGTATTGGTAATCGTAAATCTCAATTGAGCCTTCTATATTTAAGAAGTTGCATAAGCTGAATTTTGTGGCTGTTTTGGAACCTTTTATCTCACTTAGGGATCCTTTGATGGCTCGTAAACTTGGTTTCCACCATGTTATTTCTAATGTGTCTGATAAAATTTGGTTATTCATGGATTCTTCCTTACATGTGGAGGTTCTGTTAGATCATGCTCAGGTTCTTCATGTGAAGATGGATTCTCTGAATTTTCCTTGTAGTTTGTTTGTTTCTTTTGTCTATGCTAGCTGTGATAGAGCTTTGAGATTTAGTCTTTGGGATGCTCTTACTTCGGTTAAACCTCCCTTTGATTGCCCTTGGATTATTGGTGGTGATTTAATTGTATTGCTGCTTTGGAAGATCATACCCCTGGTCTGATGTCTCGTACTGGTGCTATGTCTGATTTTAATGATTTCATTTCTGATGTTGGAGTGATTGATGCTGGTTATGTTGGTGATCGATTTACTTGGACCAATGGTCGTGTTTGGAAGCGTTTGGATCGTGTGTTGATATCGTCTTCTTGGAGTTCGGTTTTAATGCTTTAAAGTTGAGCACCTTAGCAGGCTTAATTCTGATCATTGTCCGCTGTTTATATCTGCTCCCTTTCTTCCAAAGCCTACATTTTCTTTTCGTTTCCAGCATATGTGGATTAAACATGAGGGATTTCTTCAGACAGTGAGGCTCAATTGGTTTAATCCTTTGTTTCTTTTGGTATGCTTAAATTGCTGAGAAACTTAAACGGTTAAAGAATCATCTTAAGTGGTGGAATCAAGATGTTTTTGGAATATCTTTGATAAGATTACAGCAGCTGAACGTTCTTTTCTGATGCTCAATCAGCTTATGATTATGATCCTTCTGATGCTCTTAAAGACGTTCTTTTGAACTGACAGTTGAATCTCAATGCTGTTTTGAACATGGAAGAAATCTTTGGAAACAAAAGGCTTCTTCTGATTGGATGGTGCAAGGCGAGCGTAATACTAAGTTGTTTCATAATATGGTGAATAAAAAACGTTCGAAGAATAAGATCTTTCGCATTTGGGAGGATGGTCAGTGCATTGAGAATCCTTTATTGATTCAGGAATCTGGTGCTAAGTTTTTGAAGATCTCTTAGTTGGTGAACCTTCAGCGCTTAATTTTCCGCACCTGGATTGCATCCCTTCTTTGGTAACAGAGGTGATAACCTTTTTATTGGGAGGGTTCCGAGTATTGAAGAAGTTAAGGATGTGGTTTTTCGATGAAGTCTGATAGTGCTGCTGGGCCTGATGGCTTCTCTGCTTTATTCTATAAAACCTGTTGGGATATTATTGCTCAAGATGTTATGAAGCAGTCATTGATTTCTTTAATGGTTCTCATTTGCCTCGGAGCTTTACGGCCACCACGATTGTTCTCATTCCTAAATCTGACAATGCTCAACAATGGACAGATTTTAGGCCGATTAGCTTGTGTAATGTCTCTAATAAGATCATTACTAAGCTCTTTACAACTCGGTTAAATTCTTTTATTGGCAACCTGATCTCTTCATCTCAGAGTGGTTTTGTTCGTGGAAGACTTATCTCGGACAATATTTTATTAGCTCAGGAGCTCATTCATAGAATTAATGATCCGTGTGTGGGGGGGTAATTTGGCTATTAAACTTGACATGGCTAAAGCTTATGATAGAGTTCAATGGGACTTCTTGGAGAGGATGTTTTTGCCTTTGGGTTCTCTCACTGTTTTACTGGTATTATCAATCGATGTGTTTCCAATTGTTGGTTCTCTGTGAATGTTAATGGTGTGGTTTCAGGGTTCTTCAAATCGAAACGAGGCCTTCGTCAGGGGGATCCTTTATCCCCATTATTATTTATCTTGCTGCTGAGTATTTATCTCGTGGTTAGACAAGGTTTTTCTTGAGCATTCTACTATGTTCTTCTCGTCTGGATGTCGTACTCGCATTTCTCACCTGGCATATGCTGATGATATTGTGATTTTTTGTAATGGCTCCTTGTCTACGGTCACTAAGATTAAATCTTTTCTTGACCATTATGAGGCTTGTTCGGGGCAGCTTGTGAATTCCTTTAAGAGCAACTTATTTTGTGCTTCATCTTGTTCGCATTCTAGGTTGGCTCGTTATAGTGGTATTACTGGTTTCTCTATTGGTACTTTCCCTATGACTTATTTGGGCGCTCCCTTGTTTACTGGTAATTCGAAGGGAATTTATTTTCAATCATTGCTTCTTAAGGCTCGTAGCCGCCTTCAAGGTTGGGAATTATGTGTTATCTCCTGGCAGTAGAATGGTTCTGATTAAAAGTGTGCTAGGTTCTTGCCGTTGTATCTTTTTCAGGTACTTCAACCCCCTGGTGCAATCTTGCATCAATTGGAAATGATATGTGCTAATTTTTTATGGGGTTCGAAATCTTCTTCCAAAAAGATTCATTGGATAGCTTGGAAAGATATTTGCTTCCCTACCATTGAGGGTGGGTTGGGATTCGTCGTTTGAAGGATGTTCTGAAGGCCTTTTCTATAAAACTTGGGTTCGATTTCGATCTCAAGATTCTTTATGGGCTACTTTCTTGTATGCTAAATATTGTGGTTTATCTTCTCCAGCGGCTATTCCTATGAAGGGTATTATCTCTCCTTCTTGGCGCAGGCTTCTTCAAATTCGTTCGATTGCTGAACCTGGCATTGGTTGGGCTATTGGAGCTGGGGATATCTCATTCTGGTATGATTCCTGGCTGCCTCAAGGTCCTTTAGCTTCTCTTTGTCCAGTTTCTGGACCTTCTTGTGTTAAAGTTAATGCTTTCTGGGACAATCATGTTTGGGATGTTGATAGACTGCTTCAAGTGGTTCCTGTGGATATTCATCATTTGATTCTTCAGGTTCCTATTCGGGGTATTACCTCTGACAAGTTGATTTGGAAACATAGTTCCAATGGTTTTTTCCACTAGATCTGCTTGGGATCTGGTTCGAATTCCCAAGACCCATAATTCTGTCTTTGTTCCTTGCTGGTTCAAGGCTTTGTCACCTACGATCTCTTTCTTCTGTTGGAGGTTTTTTCAGCGTAAATTACCGTTAGATGAGGTGCTTAAGGATCGTGGGATTGTGTTAGCTTCTAAATGTCAATGTTGTAATGAAGAAGAAACTTTGGATCATGTTTTCTTTCAGGGCCTCTCTCTGAGTTTGTTTGGCAGCATTTTGGTAGGATTTTTGGTGTGTCTAATCCTACTAATATTATTCCTGGAAAATTGATGCTGATTGGCGATGTTCTGGACATGTTCTTGAAATGACTCCTTTCCTCATTTTGTGGTTTTTATGGCTTTGTCGTAATGACTCTAAACATAGAGGTATTATCTCTTCACCTCAACGTATTATCCAGCAAGTCATTAAGCATTTTTGTCTTTGTTTTCCTATGCTAAATTTAAACATTGGAGGGGTTGCTCGTTTGTGGCTAGACTTTGGCATATTCTTGGTTGTTTTATCGTTCGGTTTTGGGGACTATTGTTAAGTGGATTAAACCTCCTCTTGGTTTCTTCAAACTTAATACTGATGGTTGTTCGGTGGGAATCTGGGGGATTCATCGATGGGTGGTGTTATTCGTGATCATGATGGTCATGTTATCAAGGGTTTTCTGAATTTATTGGAGTTGGTACTTCGCTGAAAGCTGAGTTGCTGGCTATTTTACGAGGTATTGAGATTTGTGTTCAATTTAATCTTTTCCCGTTATGGGTTGAAACGGACTCTGAAATTGTGATGACCAGGGATTATAGGTGTTAATCCCGGAGTATTAATAATCCTAAAGTGGTTTTACGTGACGATTTGGAGTTTAATTGAGGTATTGAGCTTGGGGCTCGTTTATTTGGGCAGTGGGATCGTTGGATCGGAGGTTGAGATTGTATTCACATTACGGTGTAAAACCTAAGAGTTGGGTTTTTGATGTGTATCGGAATCTCGGGTGCTGTGTGAGCACCGGTAGGGGATTTTGGAGTTAGAGAGAGAGAGTTTTTGAAAACAGATGATTTTTAAGGAATCATGATGTATTGTGGGGCTATTAATTTTTCGGGGTATTTTTGCTATAAATACCAATTAAACCCAAAATTTTCACAAAAATTCATTTCAGCCCTTTATTCTTCTCTCCCCCAGCGCGCGCCACTCCCGTCAGCCCCTGCCCCCGCGGCTTCAAGCGGTGCGCCCGCCGCCGTCCGGCCGCCGATGGGCGCGTCCGACACTACCACGGGTCGTCTCGGCGAGGCGCTTCTTTCCCCTCCATCAATTCGAAGTTCATCGCGTGTGGAAGTCGGATTTTGCGGATGTGCGCCGATCCCCAATTTCTAGGGTTCTTCGATTTTGGTCCGATTTCTTCCGATTTTCGTTTGGGTAATCATCCTAACCCCCTTTTTCGTTATTTTCGTGCAATTCCCTGCCATTTTTGTGTTCGATTTGTTCGGATTATTGTTGTTGGTGGGATTGGTTCGAAATTTTGGTTGTATGCATGAAGTGGGTTCGAATTTTGGGGGTTTTGGAGAAGGGTTGTGGTGATTCTTGTTATGGATTGATAAATTCATGTTGTAGATGCATTATGATGCTTCTTGGATTTCGAATTTTAGGGGCTTGGGTTTCGAATTTTAGGGATTTGGATTTCAAATTTGGGGGTTTGGCATGTAGGATGATTATTCATGCTATGGATTGATTAATTCACATTTTAGATGAATTATGGAATTATTTGGGTTCGAAATTGTGAGATTAAGGTTCGATTTTTGTAGGGCATTCTTGAACAAATTTCGATTGTCTCATTTATTTCCTTCCCTGCATGTACCCTGCCCCGGGTCTTTTAAGAGGATAATTGTCGTGTATTGACAATGTTGTGAGGGATATGGGTGTGCTTGAGCATAGGTTACATGTTCGTAAATAATTGTGAATTATTTATCGTGTTAGCACATCATTCCTCGGGGCATGGAACTCGAGCAAGGCTTGGCTCGGACTTCGGAGATTTAAGGTACGTGCGACGTACGAGCATTACTATATATATGTGAAATGCATAAGGTGTTTTTGATTGCATTGAATGTTTTGCGTATGGTTATACATACATGTTGATATAGCAAGGAATGACCCAAATCTTGATATCGCCGCTTGTAGCGTGCGTGACACTAGAGTAGGATGACTCTTGTATGATATATGGGGTACTGGGTTTATATGACTATATTATGAGACATTTGAGATGTCTAGGTTTGTAGAATCATGCATTCTTCGTAAGACATTTGAGATGTCTAGGTTCGTAGAATCGTGTATTCATTATGAGACATTTGAGATGTCTAGGTTCATAGACTCATGTTTTCATTATAGACATATGAGATGTCTAAGTATAATGGAAAGCAAGGTTATGAAATCAATATTTGATATTGATATATCTATTTTGCATGTATATGAACTTGGAATCATTCATTCTTGATATTTGAGAATCAGGCATGCGATGTGTAAATCAATGTGTTGATTTACTGATTTATGAGAGTGATGAGTTTGATGTTGTGAGAACGGGACAGTACACGGAATCCCGGATGAGGATGTTGCCATCCGGAGTATCATTTAAATTCATTAGCATTTACCTTTGTTGTAAATTATGAATTTCATTATATGATTATGGGATTTTGTGTATTGGTATGCTCACCCCGTTGGGGGCTGTCTCTGTGGGACACTGTGGACAGTGTACATCGATGGCTATGGAGCTGAGCTCAAGCTGTTGATTTGATGGTACTCCCAGGATCGTGGGTCGGGACCAGGGCTTGATGGAGCCGGTATCGTATAGAGTACCTATATATACACCTGAGGATTTTATACATAT
>CAJQUN010002422.1:0-26994 GCA_907163345.1 Haberlea rhodopensis | reverse complement strand
CTCAATACATCAACATGAACCCTTATACTCTGACGAATGTAATGTTTTAGCTCTCTTTATCTCACTTAATCCACACTTAAGGTAGCGAGTCCTTACACCATGTGAGTCCCTCTTGGGTTCATGGTTATGCCGCCAACTTGTGGGCGATGAGTGTGATGTCCTGGGATTATGGTATTAATCCCGAGGGTTATTAATCTTTAATGTTTTTTTTATTGTGGCAATTAGGAATTAATTGTGTTTATATGATTCTTACGGTGATAATTAATTTATGTGTTGGAATTAATTATCTTGGTAAAAAATGCTTAGTCACATGGTATGGGTGACCTGGGGTGCATTTCGGGGTGCATGTTATGCATGTTGGGAAATTAGGGTTGATTATGGCTTGATGGTGAAATTGATAATTATTTTTGGAAAAGCATGGTTCTAATTGGGATTTTGATGCATTTTGGTAAATGCTTTTAGAATATCATGTTGGGGTGTTTTATACACCATGCTTTTGTTTAAGTTTATATAATTGATTTCCTTATGATATAAGATAGAGCCACTTGCATCCCTTTACATCCATCCACCACACATCAGCTTTTGGTCCCTAAACCCCCTCCACTCATCCATAAGCTGCTATTTTTGTTTTGAAACAAGAGAGGAGGTGAAGGCTTTGAAAAAGGGGTCATTTTGTGATTCCTTGCTAAAAACTTGAAGCTCAAGTGGTAAGCATTCATTATTGTAAAGTTTTGTTGAGCATTGGTTGGTTTTGATGTTGTATCTTGGGGTTCAAGGGGTAGATCTTGTTCTATCATTGTTGTTATGTTGGGAGTTAGGTTTTGTAGTGTTTGGATTGTTTTTGGTTGGTTTTATGTTGTAAATTGAAGTGGGTTTGAGTTGTAGGTGATTTGGTGTTGAAAGGAACTCATTCTTGGAGGTTCTCGCGTTTACAGGGCTGCTCGATCGATCCGAAAATATTTTCGATCGATCGAGCATGGCAGAATATGTTTTGTGGCGTTGGAACAGTGGACCAATCGATCGGATTTTGACCGATCGATCGGAGGGTGGTTCTCGATCGATCGAGATGAAATTTCGATCGATCGAGATGGCCAGTATGTTGGTGCCCCTTTTTGTTGTTTCTTGGCTCTTTTTGGTGTCTTGCATGCTTCGCCCGGGGTATTTTAAAAGGTTAATTGTCATGGATTGACTATATTTTTGGGGTATTATGCATGCTTAGCCGGGAACTTTTATAATTCGGTTATCGTCATGGATTGACGATACGATTTGGTGTTGTGATTGTACTAGGGCACGTGATTGCATGCCTATATTTAATTGTGAAATATTTATGTGTTTTAGCACATGTTTTCTCGGGGCATGGAACTCAAGCCAGGATTGACATGGACTACAGAATTCTAAGGTACGTATGACGTACGAGCATAGCCTATTATAATGTTGCAACTGTAAAAATGCATGATATGTGATAATTGTATTAAATGGACATTGAAACACATGGTGTGTAATAATCGCATTATATGGACATTGGAATACATGGCGTGTGGTAATTGCATCAAATAGGCATTGAAATGCATGGTACATGATACTTGGTATAAATGGATAGCGATATGCGTGGTAAATGGTATTTGTGTGAAATGGTATATACATGGGGAACCATACGGTGCCGCTATTGAGCGCGCAATGAATTGGAATGCTGTCGTCATAGAGCGACCATCGGTAATGACGCCGCTATTGTTGAGCGTGCGCGGGGTTTAGAATGCCGCTATTGTGGAGCGAGCAATGAAACAGGAACATGGAATTATTGGTTAGATATATTTAAAATCTATGGTATTTTATATAATGATTTTACCATGTTGGTTATGGAACTGGCATAATAGAACGGTATTAGTTAATCTATGTGACGATTAACTGGCTTTGGGAATCTGATGAGTTTGGTTATTTTGAGAACAGGGACAATACAGGGGATCCCATATGAGGGTGTTACCATCCAGGAGTATACATCTATTGGTAGACATGGTCACACCCACCTTGAGGGTGTGGGATAAATCCTAATGGATTAGGATTGCTTCGTGGTTGAGCAAGGACACGGGATGTCCATTATGCTTTGGTGTGTTAGAGATATGTTGGGTGATGACCCACAACTCTAATGGCTTGTACGGTATGGTATACCGGGATTAGACGTGTGTCTCTTTGGTAGGTTGGTATGAGCCTATGGGGCCAGCGGATCGCTAGCCAGGTATGGTTGCAATGTTTTAGTGTAATTGTGATAGCCATTATACTACTCGTTGGATTCGAGTTCAGTGAATTGTATGATGACACGATGAGGACTTTGGTAGACTCTTGTAGTCTCTATGTGGCATGATTGAGGCAGGGAATACCTCACGGAGACGTTTATACGTCTAATGTTTTGAGAGACTTGTTATGGGGCAGCTCAATTCTGTTGGGAATGCCAACGTGAGTGTTGACAAGTCGTTGTTAGCTCTGATTGAGCATCCTTGCATAGGAAATGCGACGGAGTCACATTTGGAATTGTGGAGTATAGCTAGTGGAGTAACACTGCTATACTGATTTTATCCCTGGAGAGATTTGTATTGTACTGTCATGGAGATAGGTGGTATTGGTTGTGGGTTGATCGTGAATCAACCGGGGTAAGCCCTACTAGTGTCGGGCTATGTGATAGCTTCAGACTTCCGGTGAGACGTTCGAGGAGACGTCTCCGGAGAATACTCGAGATTGTGTAGTACTATGGTCTTAGTACAGAGCATCTTTTGATGAGTATACATGGCGTATATGGGTTTCGATTTGGTAATAATTGCTTTGATGCACTATTTTGAACCAATTGCGTATTTCAGGGTTCCGGATATATCTGGTATGAATATATCCAGTTTCCAACGGTGGTTCGAGGTTGGAGGGTCATGGATTCATGACATTTTCCTTGAGAGGAAGGCAGTATTGATATACCTGCCAGTTGAATCTTTTGGGAGATTCGGTATTTTGGTTGTGTGGTGTTGATGTTGAAATCACACCCTTTGGTTTGGTCTGTCAACCATCTTTCTCCGTGGGGTGAGATAATTGAGGTTTGACAGTTAGTTTTGGGATTTGGGTTGATTGGAAATACCCGAGTCTATTGCATTGTGTATGCATGTTATGTTGGTGTTTGGACTTGTATGCCGTGTGGGTATACGAATACCAACCCTATTTCGTTCCTTGTTGAACGTCGGGTTAGTGCGCTTGGTTTGATGAATCTCCGGTGGGAGATTGTGGCAATTTTAGATTGGTAATTCGAGGGCACGATGCATTTTGAGGAATAGTCGAGAGGTTCGTTTGACTCCCCTTGAGGGGACTTGTCGTGCTTTAGGACCGTGGTAATTCTTGCTGGTCGATTTGATAGCCTCCTTGTTTTAGGATTGTTGAATCCCAAGATAAACGTGGGGTGCCAGTGTGATGACCAGGGATTATAGATGTTAATCCCGGAGTGTTAATAACCCTTAAAGTTGTTTTTACGTGGCGATTTGGAGTTTAATCGCGGTGTTGGGCCTTCCGGGCTCGTCTATTTGGGTAGTTGGGATCGTTGGATCCCGAGGTTGAGATTGTATTCTCATTTGGGTGAAAAACCTATGAGTTGGGTTTTTAGTGTGACTCGGGATCTGGGGTGCTTTGTGTGGGCACCGGTAGGGGTTTTGAAGTTAGAGAGAGAATTTTTGAAACAGATGATTTTTAATGAATCATGATGTATTTGTGGGGCTATTAGTATTTCGGGGTATTTTTGCTATAAATACCAGTTGAACCCGAGATTTTAGTTTTTAGAAACCATTTTCCTTCACCTGCCCGCTCTCTCTCTCTCCCGCCGCTGATTTCCCTATTTCTCGACCCCCGCACGTAAAAGCGCCGCGCCCACCGCCGTCCGGCCGCCATCCAGCGCTTCCGACCCGCCATCGGCTTCGTCTCTTTCAGGCGCACCTTTCCATACCAAGAATTTGAAGTTTCGTCGAGAATCGTGTTCGGATTTGCCAGAAAGCGCAGGGGTTCGAAAGTTCGAATCTGTCCGATTTGGGGCTCGATTTTTGGTACGTTTGGGGCTTTTCTTCAGGCGTTTTTGGGGTGTTTTGTGCTATTATTTGGGTCGAAAATTTCATACCTTGTGGTTCAAAAATTTGTTGCCAATTGGTTCGAAATTTTGTTGGGGTTTTTCGAAAATCTTGCTGATTTTTGGATAAATTCTTATGCTTCACATGGTTCAGCTTTTGAGTCTCTTTGGTGATGCTTATGGTTCGAATTTTGCCCTGTATGCGTGAGGGTTTGGGTTCGAAAATTGGGGTTTTGGCAGGAGGGGCGATTATTCATGTTTTTGATCAATTAATTTATATTTTAGTTGAATTATGGTGCTTAATTGGGTTCGAATTGTGATGATAGGGTTCGAAAATTGAAAGGCGGTTCTTGAGCAATTTTCGTTGATGTCTCATTCGATTTCCCCTCCCTGCATATGCCCTGCCCCGGGTCTTTTAGATGGTTAATTGTCGTGTGTTGGCAATTTTTTGTATGAGGATTATGGGTGTGCTTGAGCATGGGTTGCATGTTCGTAAATAATTGTGAATTATTTATCGTGTTAGCACATCATTCCTCGGGGCATGGAACTCGAGCAAGGTTTGGCTCGGACTTCGGAGATTTGAGGTACGTGCGACGTACGAGCATTACTTTATATGAGAGCATTTGTGAATGTATAAGTATTTTAATTGCATTTAGATGGTTATGGGTATGGTTATATATATGTGTTGATATAACTATGGAACGACCTAATCTTGACATCGCTGCCACAAGCGTGCGTAATACTAGAGTAGTATAACCTTACATGATATATGGGGTACTGGTTTTATATGACCATTGTAGGGCATTGAGATGCTGAGAATGACTGTGGAATCTTGTAATCATTATAAGACATTTGAGATGTCTGAGTATAATGGAGAATTGGTAATAAATGCGAGGCATTGAGCTATCTGTGATTGATAGTGAAGTTGAAAATCAGTATTAGATATTGAGATATCTATATTTGTTGTATAATGAATTTGGAACCATTAATTATGATATTTGAGAATCAGGCATGCGATGAGTTAATCAATGTGTTGATTTACTGATTTTTGAGATTTGATGAGTTTGATGATTGTGAGAACAGGGACAGTACACGGAATCCCGGATGAGGACGTTGCCATCCAGGGAGTATCATTTAAAATTCATTAGTATTTACTTTTGTTGTAAATTATGAATTTCATTATTGTGATTATGGGATTTTGTGTATTGGTATGCTCACCCCGTTGGGGGCTGTCTCTGTTGGGGCAGGTGTGAACAGGTACATCGATGGCTGTGGAGCTGAGCTCGAGCTGTTGATTTTGTTACTCCCAGGATCGTGGTACCAGGGCTTGATGGAGCACGGTATCGTATAGAGTACTTATATACACCCGAGGGTTATATACACATTTATGATGCTCGCATGTGAGCACGGTTATACTTGTATATGGGTTGTATATAAAGGCATGAGCCTTTCTCTCTTTCATTCTATGCTGCATGCAATTAAGGGTAGAATTGCTAATGATATGAGAGTCATTGGTGTATTATGTGGGTGTTGAAACCCACTTATGTTGTCTTATGTGTGGTGTCTCCCTGGCTGAGAATTTACTTAGTGTTGCTCTATTCTGTTGAGTATGTGTTTCCTCCCTGGCCGGGAACTATATTATGTGATGTGCTTTTATTTCGGGGTGGCTCTATTTATGGGGAGACTCTGCCCAAATTTTTATAAAAGTCCACAATGTAAAAAGTGGTGTAATGGGATGGAAATGGGCGAAATCTATGAGTCTATTTGTTGTAGAGATGATCTTAATGTTGAATATTAAAGAAATTTTGTAATTGCCATTCAATGGTAAAGTATCATCTGAGTTTCCCGATTGATTTTATTGAAAGCATGTGCCACACATAATGATTAATACACTAATCAAGGGTTAAGGGCTTGGGGTCCTTACATTAGTGGTATCAGAGCAGTGGTTGCTCATTGGGGCTGTTAAGGGCCTAGGAAGTTATTGATAGCACATATTTATGCATGATGGCATTAATGTTATACGACATAACTCATTGTTTATGTGCTTTTATGATATGAAAAGTAAGCACTCCGTGTGTTACGTGCCAAGGAATCTGATTTTGTAAGAAAATCAGGTAAAGGGATATTTCTGAGGTAACATGTCTTGGTATACGTATTGATTTGCAAGTGGTTGCATATATGCATTGAATGTTTGATACATAGCGTATATGGCTATTGTTGCTAACCATGATGGTTGCAGGTTACAGGAAATATGGAGTATAAAAAGGAATGATGATTATACATTCTAGGAGTCTTGTTTATCACAGTGAGAATATTTATACTTACGTTTTTACCGCTAAAAATGTGGAGCGGGAGGGGGAGGCTCGCTTGCACATGGAGGCGGGGTATTCCATACGAAGCGAGGATGAGATACCGCTTGTATGAAGAAGCTTATGCTTATACCGCTAAAAATGTGGAGCGGGAGGGGGGAGGCTCGCTTGCACATGGAGGCGGGGTATTCCATACTAAGCGAGGATGAGATACCGCTTGTATGAAGAAGCGAGGATGAGATGCCGCTTGTTGTGATGATTCATTTCTTTATGAGGACACGGATGATAGCGGTGATGTATTCCGTTGTGTCGATTTATATTCATTTCTTTATGAGGACACGGATGATAGCGGTGATGTATTCCGCTGTGTCGATTTATATTCATTCTTTATGAGGACACGATTTATATTCTCTTTATGAGGACACGGATGATAGCGGTGATGTATCCGCTGTGTCGATTTATATTCATTTCTTTACGAGGACACGATGATAGCGATGATGTATTCCGCTGTGTCGATTTATATTCATTTCTTTATGAGGACACGGATGATAGCGACGATGTATTCCGCTGTGTCGATTTATATTCATTTCTTTATGAGGACACGGATGATAGCGACGATGTATTCCGCTGTGTCGATGATGATGATTCATTCCTCTATGATGATGGGCGATGATTCATACCGCAAGACACATGTATAGCGATGAGACATTCCGCTGTGTCGATGATGATTATTCATTCCTCTATGATGATGGGCGATGATTCATACCGCCGGACACATTTATAGCGATGAGACATTCCGCTGTGTCGGTTGATGATGGTTCACGCCGTTGAGCATATGTATATGATGATTTACGATGACTCATTCTTCTATGAGGATTGGCGATGATTCGTGCCGCCGGATATGTTGATAGTGATGCCTCTTTCCGCTATTATGTGGACGATGATTCATGCTCAGGTGTATAGCGAGGTTTCATTCCACTTATTATATGACGAGGTATCATGCCGTCGATTCTATAGCGATGGATTGTGCCGCTATGTACTCAGCACCGGATTTTGCCGCCTTCGAGCGATGGGTGCTGATTACGCACTATTATTGTGATGCCCCGAAATTAATTAATTGCAATTAAGGCATTAATTATGTTTATATGATGAATCATGTGTTGATTGATTTATGTGTTGGGTATTAAGATGTAACATGATTTAATGGTGTTGATTATTAAATATGAGGAAGATGTGATTTTAGATGAAGTTTAGAGCATTTTTGTAAAATGCTTTCAAAATACCATGTTGGAGTATTTTATGAATCATGTTAAGTTTGGGGGTGTGATATTAAATTAATCCCCAACCCCCTTTTTAACCCTTCACCCATCATTTTAAACCCCATTTTCACCTTTACTCTCTTTAAAACCCCCCAAATCATCCCCAACCCTAAACTATCCCACATTTTCGAAATTCTTCAAAGGAGGAAGGAGGAAGCTCCATAAACTTGAGTTTGTGTGATTTTTATCAAGATTTGGAGTCTTCAAGAGGTATGGGACTCTCCCTAAAGTTTTGATGATGTTTGGATTTGAAATGTGGTGATTTTTGAAGTGGTTATGTGGGTTGTTTTGGGGTATGTGTTATATATGTTTGGGGTATGATTTTTGAAGTGTTTTATGTGGGTTTTAGTGGGTTATGATGTTATTGTTATTGTTGGGAAGTTTGGTTTTGAAAGGTATGAAGATAAGCTTGGAAAATGCACATAAAAATGGTGAAATCGCGACCACTGGTTTGTGGCGATCGATCGCTACAAATGCAGCGATCGATCGCCGAGAGGCAGTACGCGAAAATGAGGATAGGCGATCGATCGCCTCAAATGGCGCGATCGATTGCCAACGTCCAGTAGCGAAATGAGCATCAAGGCGATCGATCGCCTCATTTTAAGCGATCGATCGCCGCTATGTGAAAAATCTGGCGATCGATCGCCATGTTTTGAGCGATCGATCGCCACTGTTCAAAAGTAGGAAAATGATGATTTTTGTTAAATTTTTGGTATTGGGCTATTGTTTAGCTTCTAATATCAATTTGTATGGTTATGTAGAACCGTCCCAGGTACCCACGACCTCAAGGAGATAAAGTTCTACAATTTCTCCTTCTTTTGGAATTAAGGTACGTAAGAAACGTACGAGCATCGGACGGTAAACCATACTCCTACATTTGACAATGATGCTTATAATGATGATGTTTATGATGATGTTTACGATGATGATGTTTACGATGATGTTTACGATGATGATGTTTATGATGATGTTTATGATGATGATGTTTATGATGATGTTTACGATGATGATGTTTACGATGATGTTTACGATGACGATGTTTATGATGATGTTTATGATGACGATGTTTATGATGATGTTTATGATGATGTTTACGATGATGATGTTTATGATGACGTTTATGATGATGATGTTATGATAAGTAAGCTTATGATAAGGTCATACGATGTATATGATTGGGTAAGACGCCCACGTGGTAAGATGCCACCCAATGTATGTGAGTGGGTAAGATGCCCACGTGGTAAGATGCCACACAATGTTATGATACGGCAAGACGCCATATGATGGGGTAAGATGCCCCTGTGGTAAGATGCCACACGACGGTTATGTTATGGTAAGATGCCATACATTGGGGTAAGATGCCCTCATACATGAATAAGAATCAGGGATAACAAAAGAAGTCGAAGAATGACCAATAACTTTTACTTAACTAACATGTTATGCATTACTGTATGTTTTCTATATCTTGTTAAGTAAATATGTATATGCTCACGATGTGTTGTCCCTGTAGGTACACTTTTGGACCGAGGGCCTAGGGTCGGGTTGAGGAGGTGAGCTAAAAGGAGCAAGATGAATATAGGATGCAGGATTTTGATAGTCTCTACTCTAGGAGTAGTGTAAACCTATAGCTTTAACATTCATTGTTGAGAATGTAATTGAATAGCTTTGCAAATTTTATTTTGGCCTGTAATCTTCTTAGCTCAAGCTACAACCGGAACCCTTAAGAGGTTATAAATGCATGGTTAGTCCATTATATGTGTACTATTTGATGTTAAGGTAGGAAGACCCTACAATTATTGAGTGACAGAGACAGGTATGCCGCTATCTTGTTAGCGATGAGGTATGGGATATTGCTATTCTATTAGCATTATTATAGCTGGCATGCGTTGATATGCATGTTTTATTATGACTATTTTACTAGCATGATGATGGATGACATATGTTGATGTACATGGACCGTCACGAGTTGACTGGTTGTTTAGATGTCATTGTTGACATGTATCGTCACTAGTTGACGATGCCTTAGATGCCATGAGTGGGCATGTGTCGTCACGGGATGACGATGACGATGGTGGGGGATGTCTTATTAGACATGCATCATCGTTACGATGAACAATGCGTTGAGTATACGTATTCAGTTGTATGCCTTGGGTGCCAGTGCCGAGCACAAGGTGGTGTTTACGTCACCGATTGACATGACCCTTATACCGAGCGGGTCGCTCGAGAAATGGATGGACGCGCTGTACATGTGTATTGTACATATAGTTGAGGTGATTATATATGTGTGATTAGATGGTATCGTTGTATATTTGCCATTGTATTTTTATCATTTTTAATGATGGCAGGATTACATCGCTTTCTGTCGATATGACATGTGAGTAGACATGGTCACACCACCCTTGAGGGTGTAAAATGGGTCCTAAAGGATTAGGATCAGGTACGTTAAGTACATAGGGACACTGGAGTGTCCAGGGTGTAACGGCTTAGAGGAACGTTGGGTACAGACCCACTACTCTATTGACTTTTCTTCCCACGGTGTGGTATGCCGTGCGGGAACGTCTGTCTTGTTGGTAGGTTTGAGGTAAACCTAAAGAGGCAGCGACTAGTTTGTATGCCGCGTGTGTGCAGTACCATGATGGGCTTTGCTAGAGCCTTTATACTGCTCGTTGGAACCAAGTTTAGCAAATCGTAAGGTGATACGATGTGGATTGTGGTGGACTCTAGTAGTCACCACGTCATTTGAGGTTGAGGTTGTGCATGCCTCACTGAAACGTGTATACGTTTATGTTTAATCTTGGTGAGACTTGTCTGGGACAGCTCATAATGTTGGAGTACCAACAAGAGAGTCATCAAGTCGTCGTTGACTCGATCTGGGGAATCCGTGTATTTGGGATGCAATGGGTATTATTGCATCCAGTTTTTCCGAACGGTGGTTCGAGACTAGTGGATCTCGAGTTCGATGGCACTTCCCTTGTGGGAAGGAGGTAGTATTATACCTATTTGGGAACCTTTGAAAGATTCGGTAAGTTTGTGCATGTGGTGTTGATTTTGGGAATCACGCCGTGTTGTTGATCGTCGATTATCATTCTCACTAAGAGGGAATGACTCAGAATTGACGGTTGTGTTTTGGGCTTAGTGGTATGTTGTAGATACCCGAGCCAAGTGCATTGAGTATGCATGTAGTGTCTGTGCTTAGGCAGGTATACCGGTGAGTATACGTGTGATATCCCCGAAATGATTATGTGATTTTAATCATTAATTAAATTATGATGATTTGGGTGTTAATTCATGGGATTGAATTAATATTATTGAGGAGATACATTTCACGGTGCACGTGATATATGTTGGGATTTTGGGGTTGTGGCATGTTTATTTAGGGTATATGTTATTTGTTTGGGTGAAGCATGTTTAAATGGGAATTGAAGTATTTTATTGAGAAAATACTATAAATATCATGTGAGGATATTTTAATACATCGTGCTAAATACCGGGACCAAAACATAACACATCATACCACCCACATCCAACCACCCCCCCCAACCCATACCAATCAACTGTGCATAAGCTGATTAGTCTCCCCACTTGGCTCAATCATTCAGCCTCCTTCTCCCTTCCCAATCTCGAGCCTTCTCTCCCAAATAACCTCTAACACCTGCTGAGCAAAACCGTGAGGAGCCTTGCCATTTTCATTCCTTGGAAGCCTCTCAAAAATCGGAGCAAAGTAGGGTGAGAAACCATGCTCTGTTTTTGTTTTTAAGCTTGTTAAGTTCTTGCTTTTAAGTGGTGTGATTTTGGCATGTTAGCTTAGGTTTCTTAAAACCTTCGATTTAAATGCTTACATGGTGTTATTATGAAGCTCTCAGTATTTTTCCATGTGCATGTTACATGTTTTATGTGAAGGATTAAAGCATGTGAAATAAGGTGTTCGAAAATCTTGGTAGATATTTGCCCTGTTTTTCTGGAAAAATATGGATTGAGAGGTGATTCATGCATGTTAGTTGGTGTTTTGGTGAACCCTCGATTTGACTACATGCATGGTAGTTTTGTAAAGCCCAGGACGTTTTTGTTCAATCATGCTTTATGATATATGTTGTAGTTTTAATAGCATGAAATGAGGTGCTCAATAAATCTGGTAATGAAATATGTTGTTCTGTTTCCGGAAAAGTTGGTTGAGTACTTATGTAAATGGACGGGGTTGATGCATGTGGGTTTATGTTTGGGGTGTAAATTTGACATGAATACACTCTGAGTAGTGTATTGTAACTGCTAGCATGTTGGTTTTGACATGTTGTATGTCTTACATCTTAGAATGAAGGGTATATCGGTGTTAGGGAATTCTGGAAAACCTGGGTTGAAACAGAGCGCGACCGATCGATCGATGAAGAACACCGATCGATCGGCAAAAGCCGTAGCATTTTTACATAATTCGAACAGTTCACCGATCGATCGGATGTGATGAGGGCTGATCGATCGGTAGTGCCTATTTTTTTTAAAATGTGGAATTTGTTTAATTTTGATATTGGATTGTAATGAGACATCTAATATTGTGTTGTACACTGGTGTAGAGCCTTCACAGACAGCTACACAGCGCAGGGGATAGAGTCCCACAACACACTACATTTTGGAAAGGTACGTAGCAACGTAACGTACTGGCATCCCAACGGTAACATGTACTTTATGTTTGTCTTTTTGACACATGATGAATGCAATGTGATGCATTAAGAGTATGATACATGTTATTATGCATTGTTGTTGCATATTATGCATTGTTGTTGCATATTGTGATGTGGAATAAAGAGGTGTATTCCACGAGTCAAGAGAGATCACAGTGTATGTTTAATGCTTATGCTTGTTCTCTAGTAATGAAGCGGGGAGGATTGTACCGCTCATTATGAGGTTCTGTAGTAATGAAGCGGGGAGGATTGTACTGCTCATTATGAGGTTCTGTAGTAATGAAGCGGGGAGGATTGTACCGCTCATTATGAGATTCTGTAGTAATGAAGCGGGGAAGATTGTACCGCTCATTATGAGTTGTGGAAGCATGAAGCATTAACATAACTGTTGATATATGACTCAAAAGCTATGTAAAGAAAGAGGTGATATGTCATGACATTATTAAAGGATCCATAATTTCATATAATGTGTTTTATTATGAGTTATGGTACTGGGACAACCAATGGGCGTTATAAATGCTGGAAATACAGGAAGTGCTTTGTATTTATGATTGTGCATTTACCGTAAATGATTTACGCTTTACTTTCATATTATGTTGAATATGAATCACGGTATGCTCATGTGTTGGGGGTTGTCTTTGTAGGTGCTTTTGATGATGAGAACCAGGGTCGGGGTTGAAATGCTGAGCTATAAGGAGTGGTACAGGATTAGCATGTTAGAGAAATTTTTGTATAGCTTCTACACGAAGTAGAGTAAGACTATAGTGTAGTCCCTTTTGTAGGAATATGCGTAATTCCTTTCAAACTTTTGGTACTGTAATCTCTTAAGCTCAGGTTAATCAACACGACACTACTACTCTGATATATGCACATGAATGATTAGTTCTCTCATCGCACCTTAATATCTTGATTAATAACGGGGTCTCACATTTAGTGGTATCAGAGCCAGGTTAGATAACCAGGGAAGAGTGAAGGGTAGCCTTTAGAGACAAGTTGGCTAGGTATTCATTGTTGGGCATGTCATGCATGTGATGCATATTGTGTATAAGTGATATACTAACATGCTTTTGAATAAGATACTCTTGTTATCAACGGCTTATATTATGAACTGCTTTTGGTATTGTTGTTAACTCTTGTGTTGCAGCATGGCGGCTATTAACCCGGAGAACTTCAATGAAGAGGTAGGGGATATGGGCAGTATGAACGCTAGTATTGCTCAGACGAATCCATTACCGCCACCTGCTGTAGGCTTGGAGCCTGTAGCACAGATACTACTACCAGGGGAGATAAGTCTGACCCAGTTCTTGAGCTATCATCCACCGCTATTTGAAGGGACAGAGACTGGGGAAGCAGCCGAGGAATGGCTTGAGAGACTGGAACAGATATTCGTATCGGCACCCTGTGCACGGACTGCCTGGCTGAGGTTGGCAGAGTTCCAGTTAGCAAAAAGTCTTCCATGTGGTGGAAGACAACAGTCATGGAGTTGAGAGCTCAGGGTATGACGGTGGATTGGACTGTATTCAGGACCCGGTTCCTTAACCGGTACTTTTCTGCGGCTGCCAGACAATTGAAGGAAGATGAGTTCAATAGTTTGAAGCAAGGCAGCCTGTCAGTATCAGATTACGCTATGCAGTATTCCTCACTGCTGAGGTATGTACCTCATATTGCTGTCAGCAGTCATGCCAAGATGAGGAACTTTCTGAAGGGACTGAGGCCAGAGCTATTTGATCGGGTTGTCTCCAACAACCCCAGCTCATTTGATGACGCCCTGACACGGGCGGAGTTGGCAGAGATTGCAGTGGGCGCGTACAAGGACGTTGTACCCCCCCTTTTGTACCACCTCAGGGACCAGCTGTTGATAGCCTGAGGCCACGAGGAGATCAGTTCAAGGCTCGTGGGCCTCATCATCTTCCAGATTTAGTGGGAAGAAGTCTCAGGGTCAGAAACAACACAATCGGGGACCCACACAGGGGAGCAAGGCAGGGGAAATCGATGTAACAACTGTGGAGGATGGCACTCGTCACGTGACTGCCAGGTTTGCTATGTTTGTGGCAAGGTGGGCCACTTGGCTCGAGGTTGCCCCGATCGGAGAGCACCACAGAGACAGGCAGACTCTGGGCCGAATAGGCCAAGGTTTGATGCTGGGAGGGCACCACAGAGACAGCAGTTCGCACCTCAACCGCAGAGAGGTCAGACGGCAGGACCGCCGCAGGTCAGGTGTTTGCACTGACTAGGGAGCAGGCTGAGGCAGCCCCAGAGGAGGTCATTGCTGGTACGTGCCATTTATTTACGTACCCTGCACTTATATTGATGGATACAGGTGCTTCCCATTCTTTTGTATCTACTGCTTTTGTGGAGAGACACCGCTTGTGCTCGTCTCTGTTACCCACGCCTCTCATGGTCTCGATACCCACGGGGAAGCATGTTGATAGGCTTAGATTTTGAGTGATTTTAACTGTAATTTCTTCCCATTTTCTGTACTTTTTCCTGGATGATATTATGCTTTTTGGTGTTTATTCGTTTGTTTCAGGAAATTAGACCGGAAGTGGAAGAAATGAGCTTACTTGAAGAGAACGGGCGAAATCGAGGCGTAAAAGAAGAGAAAATGAATGAAGAATGAATTTCCCAAATCTCGATCGATCGAGATTTATTCTCGATCGATCGAGCCAGCCAGAAGCGAGAATCAGATTTTTTTGAAGGCTCGATCGATCGGTGGAAATCTCGATCGATCGAGCGAGGCAGTAACCTCAGCAACAAATTTTGAGAAATCTCGATCGATCGGTGGAAATTCTCGATCGATCGAGCGAGGCAGTGAGTGCAAAAGGCTGACGTGAACAGTGCACCGATCGATCGGTGAAAATCTCGATCGATCGAGACGCGAAATCTGAAGATTTTATTTTCCTTATTTATCGAGATTTTGGGGCTTTTTAGGGAGTTTTGATCCATTTCAAAAGGGGGAGACGAGATTAGACACATTTATCAGACGATTTCTAGGTCAAGAAGCCGCCGCCCAACGCCGCCAAGGAGATCCAATCTCCGTTCTTCGTCCAAAGTCGAGCCAATCTCTTCCGGAGTGCAAGGAAGGAACAAGAGAAGAAATTACGGTGCAACGCACGGATTCATCCATCGTTTATCGTATTTCTGAACCTTAGTTTATTCGATTTTCATTTTCATTTGATGTTTTTGAGGTCGAGAGACAATTAAACTCATCTGTATTTGATTTGAATTGAATTTGGTTTATATTATTGAACTTTTCGTTCGTTGTGTTTGATATATTGATTCATTGGTATTTGAGCGCATTGATATTTATTGTTCATAGATTGATTGCATGTGTAAATCAAAGTCTAGCTAGCTAGCTTTGATTGAATTTGAGAGTTACAACCGAGATCGAGAGATAACGTTGTAACACGCTCCATTAATTTATGATGTATGTCACGATTGAGATCGAGAGATGATATCGCATACGTGAGAACTTGAAATCGAAAGATTTAGAGTTATAAGGTTTTGATAATTTAAGCAACTTTGAATTAGTAAATAGGTGCACGAGAGTGACTTATTCTAATTTATTGTTAGTTTCGTTACAGCTCGAGAGAGTGTATCGAATAATAGTGAAAACCTTTCACCTTTAAAATCAATTGAGTGATAATTTGAGAATTCCGTTGAATCAGTAGAGATAATATAATTGAACGACGAGCTTGGTAATTTTCTCGAGTGACTTACCTTCGCATTTCCGGAACCATTCTATTCTTTGTTTCTAGTTTAATCTTTATTCTTTAGTTTAATCTAGCTTTAGTTAATCAAACCTCTTTTATCGTAGGCTAAATATAATTTTATTAATCTTATTTGGTACTTATACGTTAGTCCCTGTGGATTCGACAACCTGTACTTAATTTTCACTATACTAAAACTTGACAACCGTGCACTTGCGGTAGAATCGCGTCAACCCATTCTTTGAAATATCTTTTGTTTAAAATAAAGCGGTCAAGTTTTTGGCGCCGTTGCCGGGGACTAATCTGTATAATATCATACGAGATTAGTTAATTGTAATTTAGCCAATTCTTTTATTATTGCATTTTTGTTTTCTTGTTTTCTTTTGTTGATCTTTGTGAATAACGTTGTGCATTTTGTTGTCTCCTTTTGTCTATTTTGTACAGGAATCGGTTCTTTAGTGCATGCATAGAAGAGAGGAACCCTTTCTCGAGCCGTTTGATCCAGAGATAGAGAGAACGTTACTAAGAAGATTACGAGAAGCTCGAGAAATGGCTGACAATAACGAAGCACAGCACCCTAGATCGATGATGGACTTTGCACAACCCGCATTTCATGGATCGTTGTCGAGTAATACAAGGCCGACGATTCAAGCAAACAATTTTGAGATCAAGCCGGCAATCATACAAATGATTCAGCACTCAGTGATGTTCGGGGGAGCAGCTACAGATGATCCGAACAATCACATCTCCAACTTTTTGGAGATTTGTGATACATTCAAACACAATGGCGTCTCTGACGACGCCACCAGGTTAAGACTCTTTCCCTTCATTACGAGACAAAGCTAAGGCATGGTTGAATTCTTTACCTGCAGGTTCTATCACAACATGGGAGGGGATGACAAAGGCGTTTTTGTCAAAGTACTTTCCCCCTTCCAAGACGGCGAAGATGCGGAACGATATCACGACTTTTGGTCAGTTTGACCCCGAAACTTTATACGAAGCGTGGGATCGGTTTAAGGAGTTGTTGAGGAGATGCCCACACCATGGTCTACCCATATGGCTGCAGGTACAAACGTTCTATAACGGTTTATTTTCTGCTAACCGTTCCATGTTTGATGCAGCATCTGGGGGATCCATAATGAGAAAGACACCGGAAGAGGCATATAGCTTGTTGGAGGAAATGGCGTGCAACAGTTATCAGTGGCAATCTGAGAGGAGCACGCCACAGAAACCAATGGGAGTCCATCAAGTGGATGAGATCACTGCTCTTTCGGCTCAATTAGAAGCCATGAACCGGAAGATAGACAGCATGGGAGCAGCAGCAATGCAGGCCCAAACTATTTTCTGTGAGCTGTGTGGAGGCGGTCATCCTAGCATCGAGTGCCAGGCAGGTAATCAATTTAACCAATCCGTTGAGGCTGTTAATTTTGTAGGTAACAGGCCACCCAACGGTCCGTACTCAAACTCATACAACCCGGGGTGGAGAAATCATAACAATTTTAGGTGGTCCAACAAAGAGAAAGTGTTAACTCCACAGCTACAACCGGGAGGATCAAATAAGCTGAGTATGGAAGAGTTAATAGCCAAGTTCATAGCATCAACTGAATCTAGGATGACAACCCAGGATGCAGCAATAAAGAACTTGGAAGTGCAGGTGGGTAAGCTCGCATCATTAATTTCAGGAAAAACGCAGGGCACAATCTCAATTGGAAGAGTGAAGAATCAAAATGAGCAAGCAAAGGCCATTGAGTTAAGAAGTGGAAAGGAGTTAAGACCGCAAGCTGAAGCTGAAGAGAGTCATGGAGAGACATCTGAAGGCAAGGATATGACTGAGAAAAAGGCAACAGAGAAAGGTAAGAATTCTAACACTACACCAATCACACACATTGATAGGATAGTAATTCCTCCCCCATTTCCCGCAGCATTGAAAAAAGCTAAGATGGACGCAAAATTTGGTAAATTTCTTGAAGTTTTTAAGAAATTACATATTAATATTCCATTTGCTGATGCTTTACTTCAAATGCCTAGTTATGCTAAGTTTTTGAAGGAATCTTGTCGAATAAGCGAAAGTTGGGCGAATATGAGACGGTAAGTTTGACGGAGGAGTGCTCAGCAATTGTGCAAAATAAAATGCCTCCAAAGTTAAAAGACCCAGGGAGTTTTACTATACCATGCACTATAGGATCAGTATCTTTTACAAAGTCATGTGTGATTTGGGTGCTAGTATAAATTTAATGCCATTTTCTATTTTCAGGAAGTTGGGGCTAGGAGAGCCAAACCTACTAAGGTTTCACTACAATTAGCAGATCGATCCATCACATACCCCAGGGGTATCATCGAAGACGTTTTGGTCAAAGTGGATAAATTCATCTTTCCTGTTGATTTTCTGGTACTTGATATGGAAGCAGATTCAGAAACACCACTGATTTTGGGTCGACCATTCTTAGCAACGGGAAAAGCTATAATCGATGTACAACAAGGAAGTTGGTCCTCCGAGTAGGGGAGGATCAAGTTACTTTTAATGTTTTCAAAGCACTTAAACATCCACACGACGAAAACATGTGTTTCAGTATAGATACCATTGATATTCTGACAGATGATTTGCTGCAAGATACATTCAAGGATAACATGGAAGCATGTCTAGTGGAAGCTGATGAGCAACATTGCAAAGAAGATATTGAGAGTATAGCTTTTATGAACAACACCAGCCCATACATGAAGCGAGCCACTGAGAATCTTGGAGAGTTGGGAAAGAGATATTAAACCTCAAAAGCCATCAATTGAAGAGTCACCTAATCTTGAACTCAAACCTCTTCCATCACATCTTAAGTATATTTTCTTAGATGCTGAAAAATCTTTACCAATCATTATTTCTTCGTCTTTGACAGGTGATAATGAGGAAAAGCTTCTAAAAGTCCTTCAGAAGCACAAGAAAGCATTTGGATGGAAGATATCAGATATCAAAGGAATTAGCCCATCGGTATGCATGCATAAAATTCTTATGGAGGACACATTCAAGGCCGTGGTTCAACCTCAACGTCGTCTTAATCCAAAAATGCAAGAGGTAGTCAAAGCTGAGGTGATTAAGCTTATGGACGCAGGTATTATCTATCCTATTTCTGATAGCTCATGGGTAAGTCCTATTCAATGTGTACCAAAGAAGGGAGGTATTACTGTTGTCCCTAATGAGAATAATGAGTTAATACCCACAAGAACAGTCACAGGGTGGAGAGTGTATTGATTATAGGAGGTTAAATGATTCCACTCGTAAAGACCATTTCCCCCTTCCCTTCATTGATCAGATGGTAGAAAGGTTAGCAGGGTATGATTTTTATTGCTTTCTAGATGGATATTCGGGATATAACCAAATTGCTATTACGCCTGAGGATCAAGAGAAGACCACCTTCACTTGTCCTTATGGCACATTTGCATTCCGACGAATGCCATTTGGATTATGTAATGCACCTGCTACTTTTCAAATGTATGGTAGCTATATTTCATGACATGATAGAGAAGTTCCTAGAAGTATTCATGGATGATTTTTCTGTGTTTGGTTCTTCTTTTGATATATGTTTAGCTAACTTGACTTTGGTATTGGCAAGGTGTGAAGAAACAAATCTTGTACTAAATTGGGAGAAGTGTCACTTTATGGTCCAAGAAGGTATAGTCTTGGGACACAAGATATCTGAAAAGGGTATTGAAGTGGATCGGGCTAAAATTCAAGTGATACAACATTACCACCTACCACCGCCGACAACAGTGAAAGGAATCCGAAGTTTTTTAGGACATGCAGGATTTTATCGACGTTTCATTAAGGACTTTTCAAAAATTTCTAAACCTTTATCTCATTTGTTAACTAAAGATGCATCTTATGAATTCAATTCTGATTGTATGCAGGCGTTCGAGGCACTCAAAGAGAAATTGGTAACTGCACCAGTATTGGTCGCACCTGATTGGGAGTTACCTTTTGAACTAATGTGTGACGCCAGTGACACTGCGGTAGGAGCAGTCTTAGGTCAAAGGAGGAACAAGGTATTTCATACAATTTACTATGCTAGTCGCACTTTGAATGAAGCACAACTTAACTATGCCACCACTGAAAAAGAGCTTCTAGCCATAGTTTTTGCTTTTGATAAGTTTCACTCCTACCTATGTCTTGCTAAAGTTATTGTCTACACTGACCACGCTGCACTTAAGTACTTACTTGCAAAGAAAGATGCAAACCACGCTTGATTAGGTGGATTTTATTGTTGCAAGAATTTGACTTAGAGATAAGAGATAAGAAAGGTGTTGAAAATGTGGTTGCAGATCATTTATCGCGAATTGAGAACATGACTGATACAATTGACAATGAGGTAGTTGAGATTAATGAGAATTTCCCTGATGAGCAATTATTTAGTGCTGAATTGTTACCTTGGTATGCAGAGTATGCAAACTATATTGTTAGTGGTATCCTCCCACAAAATCTGACTTTTTATCAAAAAAAAAAATTCTTTTCTGAGGTTAAACATCTGTTGTGGGAGGAACCATACTTGTTTAAAGTCTGTGCAGACAACATCATAAGGCGTTGTGTCCCCAAGGAGGAGATACAGGATATTTTGCAGAAATGTCATGATGGGGATGCTGGTGGACATTTTGGAGCTACTAAAACAGCGGCTAAGGTACTTGCTTCTGGATTTTATTGGCCAACGCTGTATAAGGATACATTCAGGTATGTTTCTACATGTGATAGATGTCAGAGGGTAGGAAATATTTCTAGGAGGAATGAATTACCATTGATCAATATGCTTGAATGTGAAATTTTTGATGTGTGGGGAATAGATTTCATGGGACCTTTCCCAAGCTCTTGTTCAAAAAAATACATACTTGTTGCAGTAGATTATGTGTCAAAGTGGGTAGAGGCGGAAGCTGTGCGCACTAATGATGCTCGAGTGGTTGTGCAATTTTTGAAAAGAAATTTTTTACTCATTTTGGCACCCCTCGAGCAATCATTAGTGATGGTGGCACCCATTTTCGTAACAAACAATTTGAAAAACTTTTGAGTAAATATGGTGTCACCCACAAAGTGTCTTCACCTTATCATCCACAAACTGGGCAAGTAGAGGTTTCAAATCGAGAGTTGAAGAGGATCTTAGAAAAGACAGTGACTCTAAGCCGAAAGGATTGGTCCTTACGCTTAGATGATGCACTATGGGCGTATAGAACTGCTTTTAAGACACCCATTGGCACATCACCTTATAAGTTGGTATTTGGTAAGGCATGTCACCTCCCTGTTGAACTTGAACATAAAGCATATTGGGCTATTAAATGGTTGAACTTTGACTGTCAGGCTGTAGGTGAGAAGCGTCTTCTACAATTGAATGAGATGGAAGAATTCAGGAATCAAGCATATGAGAATGCCAAGATTTACAAAGAGAAAACTAAGAAGTGGCATGATTCGCGTATACAACAAAGGGAATTCAAGGTAGGAGATGTTGTACTCTTGTTCAACTCCAGATTGCGACTCTTCCCAGGCAAACTACGCTCTCGTTGGTCCGGACCATTCACCATTGCAAAAATCTATCCCTCTGGTGCAATTGAAGTTACTGATCCTAGCAGGGGAACATTTACAGTGAATGGGCAGCGCTTAAAGCATTACCACATGAGCAATGAAGTCCAAACGGTTACCTCTATAGTCTATCTTGACGACTAAGAAAGAGGAGATGACAGTCCAGCTTGGGACTATAAATCAAGAACTCTTTTTTTATTCCCTTTGTTTCTTTTTTTTTTCTTTAGTTAGTTTATTTTATTGATTTGTTATTTTGTTTACTTTTGTTTTGCAGTATGAATCCGTGTGTGTCGAGGAGCACCACGACCCAGTCCCCCCTCCGGAGCAGGATGAGGACGACGATCAGTGACGATCGTCGTCATGGTATGTGTCTTTGCCATTGCATTTATTTTTCTTGTTCATTGAGGGCAATTCACATGCTAAGTTTGGGGGGGTTTTTGATTATTTGTATATATCTTGCTTTTGCACATATTGCTAGTTGTCTTGTTTCTTTTCCTAGCATGACTGCATGATGTTGAGACTAATTCGTCCTTGAGCATTACCAACAAAATTTTTTTCTATTGATTGAGTTATTCTTGAGAATTGATGAGTTGGAATTGCAACGGTAATACATGATGAAATTAATCCTCATCTAGATAGGAGTCATGGAAATGCTTAACTTGTTTGTATATATCCTTTGTTAACTACATGTCAAAACTGAGGAATACTTTGAGCACTTATTGAGTCATGATTGAGTGAAGTATGTATTGATTAAATTGAAAACTTGTGTTAACTATGATGAGTCTTGAGTATCTTAGATACTCTACAGTTTAGTTGAAAGCACTTTGAGGCGAAATTTATAATTAGGAACTAGACTTGGAGATGATTTAGGCGATCTTTGGACCGTTTGAGCCTTTCAAGCCTAACTGTTATATATTATTCCTTAGTGTCCCCTTTTGAGCCTTATTGAAAAAGAATGGTATATGCATTGCATATGATTAGACCCCCATTCGACATTCTTGGCAACTCATTATACCCACCTTGGTTTGAGCCTAAAAGAAATTTTTACCTACCCCTAGGAGAGTATAATGAATCTCATTCATTGCACAGAATTGTTATATGCAAATGAGTTCAAAAGGAACAAAAGAATGAGCAAAAAAAAAGAAAAGATGTAGAGAAAAGCCTTGAAAAGAAAAATTCAAAATAAGACCCAAAGTGCCAAGGCTAAAAAAAAGTTGAAGAGAAGCTCAAAAATAGTTGAACTGATTTTGTTATACTCTCTTCTTTGAATTCATCCTACCTTTTCTTTGAAGCCGACACCAAAAGGCCTAACGTTATAAGCTTTCAAGACCTTTTGATCCAAGTCTAGGGTTACATTAGTGGAGAAGTGCTGGATAGTAACTTGTAGAGTAATTCAAAGTAATCTTGACTAGGAGTTAATATGGCACATGTTGATGTTAAAGATATTGTAAAGACCCCAAGCCCTAACCCTTGATTATTGTATTAACCACTATGTGTGGTACATGCTTCTATACAAATCAATCGGGAAACTCAGATGATGCTTACAAAATTCTTTAATATTCAACGTTATAAAGATCATCTCTACTAACATATAGACTCATAGAGTTGCCCATACCATCCCCATTTTGCCACTTTTCACATTGTGGACTTTTATAAAAATTTGGGCAGAGTCTCCCCGTAAATAGCTATCCCGAAATAAAAGCACATCACAACATAATTCCCGGCCAGGGAAAACATAATACTCAACAGAATACTGAACACCAAGTAAATTCCCAGCCAGGGAAGACACCACACACATAAGACGACAAGTGGGTTTCAACACCCACAAAATACACTAACGACTCTCATATCATTAGCAATTCTACCACAATTGCATGCAACATATAATGAAAGAGAGAAAGGCTCATGCCATTATATACAACCCATATACAAGCATAATTGTGCTCACATGCGAGCATCATAATATGTATAATAACCCTCGGGTGTATATATGTACTATACGATCCGTGCTCCATCAAGCCCTGGTAGATTATGGTGCATCCAATAAGCAGTATACGATCGTGCCATCAATCCAGTACATCCATCAACAGCTCGAGCTCAACTCCAAAGCCTCATGTACCTGTTCACCTGCCCCAACAGAGACAGCCCCCAACGGGGTGAGCATACCAATACACAAATCCCATAATCATAATAATGAAATTCATATTTACAACAAAAGTAAATACTAATGATTTTGAATGATACTCCCTGGATGGCAACATCATCATCCGGGATTCCGTGTACTGTCCCTGTTCTCACAATCATCAAACTCATCAAATCTCATAAATCAGTAAATCAACACATTGATTAACTCATAGCATGCCTGATTCTCAAGTATCAAAAATCAATGATTTCCAAGTTCATTATACATACAAATATAGACATCTCAATATCTAGTAATGATTTCTCATTTTCGCTATCAATCACAGATAGCTCAAATGCCTAGCATTTATTTTACCAAGTTCCCATTATGCCTAGACATCTCACATGTCTTATAATGAGTACATGATCCCACGATCATTCTCAGGCATCTCAAATGCCGTACAATAGTCATATAGACTCAGTACCCCATATATATCAACACATGTATGCATATAGCCATACCCACAACCATCTAATGCAATTACAACACATTATGCATTTCACAATTGCTATCACGTAAAGTAATGCTCGTACGTCGCACGTACCTCAAATTTCCGAAGTCCGAGCCAAACCTTGCTCGAGTTCCATGCTCCGAGGAACGATGTGCTAACACGATAAATTAATTCACAATTAATTACGAACATGCAACCCATGCTCAAGCACACCCATAACCCTCAAAAATATGTCAACACAAGACAATAAACCAATATCGAAAATTGCTCAAGAATTCCCCACAAATTTTCGAACCCACAACACAAATTGAACCCATATAAACACCATAATTCATCTAAAAATATGAATTAAGCTATCCAAGCAAGAATCAACACCCCTTGCCAAAAACCCCCAATTTTCGAACTCAAAACCCTTAATTCGAACCCAAACAACCCCCTAAATTCGAACCCTTATAATTCTTCAAATTCGAACACAATCAAGCATCATAATGCATCTACAACATGAATTAATCAATTACTAACAAGAATCATCACTCCTTGTCAAAAGCCCCAATTTTTCGAACCCTAACTCACAAAAATCGAGCTGAAATTCGAACCAAATGCAACCAATTTTTCGAACCAAGAAGTCTGAAATAATCGACTCAATAACAGCTCACAAACGCCCCAAAACACCAGAAAAATCGTGCCAAAAACATACCAAATCGAGCCCAAAAATCGGATGAAATCCAGTGACGAACCCTAGCGCTTTCTGCAGAAATCCGAGCTCGATTCTCGACGAAACTTCGAATTGTTGGTATGTATAGAAGCGCCCGGAAGAGACGATTCCAACGGCGGGTGGCACGCGCTGAACGGCGGCCGGACGGCGGCGGGCGCACGACTTTTCTGCGCGGTGGTCGAAAGGGGATCGGAATGCGTGTACACGGGAGAGAGAAGTGACGGGAATGGTGGGGAAAAATGGCTCCGATAATTAAAAGCTCGGGTTTAACTGGTATTTATAGCAAAACATCCCGAAATACTAATATCCCCACAATACATCATGATTCATTAAAAATCATCTGTTTTTCAAACTCTCTCTCTAACTCAAAAACCCCCTACCGGTGCCCACACCAAGCACCCGAGATTCGAGTCACACTAAAAACCCAACTCACAGGTTTCACACCGAAATGAGAATACGATCTCAACCTCGGGATCCAACGATCCAACTACTCAAATAGACGAGCCCAGAAGGCCCAACACTGCGATTAATTCCAATTGCCACGTAAAACAACTTAACGGGTTATTAATACTCCGGGATTAACATCCATAATTTCTGGTCATCACAATATCCCCCCACTAAAAGAATTTCGTCCTCGAAATTAGCACCGTGTATCGTAACACCCAGGCTACACAACAACATGAAGCCCTAACCTCGATTCCTGACCATATCAGAGTCGTCTTAAAAAACCTCGAGAATACTTATCTCACATCGAACTCTGAAACAGAGCGACATACCAAAACCAACACCAACTCATCACCCAAGAGGCAAAACGTACCTCGATGCGGATCATCCCAAAGTCAGTCCCTCATGACTGCAAAAACACCAATATTTACGACCGTAGATCGGACAGTCATCCTTCGTTCTAATACCACTTAGTAAGAACGCATCATGAATGCACACCTCAACCGTGAGAACGTTGACCTCGTGTCAATCTCTGGAGTGGAATAGATTTCCAAATCCAACATAACGTCAAAGAGCGTCGGCACAACTAACGCTAACAATCCAAAAGCAGTTAGTCACTGAACTGCAAGGATTCGAATCGCTCCCGATTCTATCGTAGATATTATTCAAAGACATCTCTATCATGACTCACGATGTCTAACACACATCACGAGGAAAACACTAGTATAAACCACTGTATGTACACATACCAAGCCTGGTCTCTCACTTTCAAACCTCCTCCATCAAATGAGCAGTCGCATCATTGCAACTCAATTTGGCAACTCCACGGCTACAGATTCACACAAAAGACATCTCACAAGATGTCCACCTCCGGATATTCCAAGGATCACATCCTGGTCATAAATACCCATCGAGACTTCCACAGTCAGTTCAAATCCTTAGTAAGGACAATGCAATAAACACATTGCATCCTCAACGCTTGTGTCTACAGCGACACCCCCGTAAATCCCAATTCCTGCCATCCCTTGATAATCCTAGGATTTAACAATCCAAACTTGGGAAGGCTATCGCATAACTCGGAGGAAAAAACCAATAGGAAATACTTAACCCACACAAGAGAACCCTCACCCTCCTAAAGGGAGTCAACTAACTCCACAGTGTTGTTCTCATAATATCGTGCCATAGAGATTCTCAATCTCAAGGTGTTCCCATATCTCTCGATCAGAGATTTAACCATCCAAAAACATAACTCTATGCTTCACAAAAGAAAATCAGAGGGGTCGCTCTGGCATCCTTATACTCACCAGTATACCTGCCTAAGCACTGACATCATGCATGCATACTGCAAAGGGCTCTCGGCTTGGGTATCTACAACCTACCCCGAAGCCCAAACCTCCGAACAACCGTCATTCTGACATTCCCTATCCAGTTGGACACAGATAATCGACGATTAACAACACCGTGTGAGATTCCACCAAATCAACACCACACGTAACCAACTCCCCCGAATCTTTCAAAGATTCCCAAATAGGGATAATACTACCCTCCTTCCCCACAAG
>CAJQUN010002421.1:0-27010 GCA_907163345.1 Haberlea rhodopensis | reverse complement strand
GGGGATGGTGGTTTTGTGGCGGCCGAGAGATTAGAGTGTGAGTTAGGTTTTATGATATGAAAGCTTAATTCATCATTAACCTTGCTATCAAATTATATATTATTTAATTAAGGCTTCACAAAGCTTCATGGGCCCAAACCCATGATTTAATAAATCCTTATAATTATGTAATAAGACTCTTCTTAATTAATTAATTCATCCAATGAATTTAATTCCCTTTATCGATTTAATCTTTTGTGCGACCCGATAGGATCTTGCAATGTTGGCAGTGACATAAAATCACATTTTATGTCACAAGCAATGAGAGCGGTGTCTAGCAACACATACATCAAGGCTACCCAAATTACAAGAATGTCTTTGACTCGACATAACCTTAGAACTTGTGATAATATTAACCATGTAACTTAATCCATTTGTCCATGTGTTTAGATTGAACACGAGTCATGGAATAGTCACACTCGTATATTCAATCTCTATTTCTTGATCCCCAAGTAGAACTAGAATAAACGAATAAGCTCGATATCACATATCGACTCATTCGAGCACGGCCACGCATTTTAGTCTTACTTGATCAAGGGCCCAAACAATTCTCCTGTTATATAGGAGGGACAAATCCTATCTTGATCAATCAACATCCCTCTACATAATTCGTAGTGTATCCAATAGTTGCCTTTATAGTTTACCCTGTTACAAGTAACGTTTGACAATATCAAGATACATAACTCCTTATGTTGGGATCTCTGATGATCTCAAGTCGTAAGGATTACATACATTATTATCACTATGAGAATTGCTTATGACATTCAGATAACTATCCATGCAGCATTCTCATGGTGGGTCTGTCCAGTACATTGTTCTCTAACATGTACCCATGCGTTGATTTGATATCTCATATCTATGAACAATTCATCAATCAAACATACTAGTCTCAATGTATTATCATTATCCTTATTTATGATAATACTTGACTATGGACAATCTTTAAGAATAATACAATATTATTCTAAGGACATTAACTTATATATCAATTCATATTGCACAGATATTCGAATAATATATAATAATGATTTGTCATTTATAAAATCAGAATACATTGTATGTCACAAATAATCATCTAATGACATGTCTTAGGGCATATCCCAACACTAACATGAAAAAAACACCATCAAGCATTGGTTTCAGATAGGTCTTTAAATCACGCATCGCAGCATCGTCTACGTGATTGAAAATACCTTATCCTGAATTCCATAATGTCTACAAGTGTTGAATACATATTTAGCAATTACATAACCAGTATGTGCACAATCTAACTCATCTAAAGACAAAATCCATTTTTGCATACACCAATTATCATCAATCCAATGACAAGTGACAACAAGATATGAATCTGAATTTACATTTGTCCAAATATCGGTTGTTAAGCTAACCCTACAAAGCAAACTAGAAAGATGTTGAAACAATGTATTTCTATATTCCACAAATACGTCCATACAATTTCTTTTTAGTGTGTGCCTGGAAATATGTTAAACATGGGTTGTATAGACGAAGCAAATTCAATAAAGCCAGCATGTTCAGCTTTTATAAAAGGTAGTTCACATCTAATCACATATCTAACAAGTGACCTACGGTTAATTTCAGCAGTTAAAATAAAATTCGTGTCAATGAGAACATTAATTTGTGCTTGTGTAGCTTCTCGACCTAATGGTGTAATGTTGTCTCATCAAATTATGCTTTTTCACTAAGTGTTTTTAAATGTTCCAGTGCTTCCACTGGAACCACCAGCTTTATATGAATATTTCATTTTACATAATTTACATATTGCAATAGATTCATTAGTACCTTCTTTTTGAGCGAGTTCAAAGTGATCCCATATCTTACTTCTTTTGGCACGAGTCGGTTGTCTACTCGCTGCTGTAGTGGCTCCGGATGACTCCACTTGTTGTCTCTCTTGGGCTTGGGCAGTAGGAGGTTCGGCAGGTTGTTCGGGTTGTTGCGGTTCGACATTCATAGAGGAACCACCAACATTGAGGTCAGCAAATCATAACTTTCATTTAACTCAGGTATTGGCACATGCAAATTCATTGCCGAAGATGAACTCAGTGATAGACGACCAGGGACGAGACCCCGACTGCGACCCCGGCTACGACCAGCGCCGCTGCTAGATGAAGATGCCATTATTATATAAGTAAATTGTAGATAACACAATTGAGAGAACATATATGAGATTGAAGTATACAACTTTGCAAGAATAAATTATGAGAAGAATGAATTGTGAGGTTATAAAAAAAATTCACACATATTTATAGATTTTTTAAAAAAAAAAAAATAAAAAAAAAATAATAGAAAAAGAAATGAACGTTGGCAACGGCTAAAGTCGTTGCCATGCTGACAAAACACACTTTTTAAATTTTTTTAATTTTAAAGCAACCGGTTTCGGTTCTGACCGGAACTGGTTCCAAATCGGTAGCATCGGAATCGGTGCTACCGGTTTGGTTCCTGGGAACCGTCCCGGATCGGTTTGATACCGGTTCTGGTGCGAACCGGAATCGGTCCGGTTTTGGGTCGGGTCCAGATTGACCCGGTCTGATTAGCACCCCTACATACTATTGACTGTGGCATTTGAGATGTATGTGAAGGAATTTGCAGCCAGAATATTGGGGAAAATTATTCCCAAATATTATTTAGGGTGTTAAATATACTATTTAAAATTGTTAATGAGATTAAATGCACATTTTGAAAAATTACGGGTAAAGTGCTTAAGTATGAATGTCCACTTTTACACTAATAATTCAGACACATGGTCGTTGACTCATTCATATGCGTACATTCTTTCGGTCTAAGCAATAATTTATAAAATAAATATTCATTGATATAATAAAATAAAATTGAATTCATGATTTCTTTTTATAAATACAAAATAATATATGGATATGGAAGACGGAGAGAAGAGAACGAAGTAGAATCTGGAGAGGCGCGGGAGGTTCGAGCTCGAAAACAAAATCCAAGAAAAAAAAAAAGTGAAGAAGAAAGGGTTTGATTGATATTTTAGACTACAAAATCAAGAACTGTCAGAAAGAAGGGTTTTATTTTATTATAACAATCCGTGTGAGCTAGAAAATGGGGGATTTACAGCCGTCCACAAGCAGAAATCGCCCAGAAATCAAGAATCCGAAGCGGAAATCAATTGGGAAAATGTGGCTGATTGTCCGCGTTCTTCCTCCCTTGGTAAATCAATAGCTACCTTCTCTACTGATGTTGAATTCACCATGTTTTACTGTCTGATTGTTTTCTTCAGAACTTTCTTGGATTCGTTATTGTGATAACGTTGCTTTTACATACTTTTCATTACAGGGGAGGATTTTGCATTTAGTGATACTCTGGTTGCTCTTCAGATGATGCGTGCTCAGTTTCCAAACATTGAGAAGGTCTTGATAGCTTCTTTTAAGTTTATTGATCTATTTTTTTCTTAATTTTTGCAACATGCGTGAATTACAAGGTCTTTTATATCATTGGATTTTGTTCATAACGGACAAGGCTTTTTGCTCTAAAAATGAAAAAAAAAGAAGAAAAGTTTTGGTATACGAAGTTTCCCTTTTCCGTTGGTATATGAATTGTGAGACACCCGTATGATGGAAAATTGCTGTGTTAACTATTCATGGAGATGATATGATTCTTACAGGGGATGATTTAGCTGAAATGATCCGGACAAAAAAGTGTCTCGTCAGAATTTGAGATCAACTATTTTGGATCTGTAATATATTTTTTGCTTGGTTAAAGAAAATAATAGTTTTACACATAAAAAATATGTTCTTGACCTCCACCCCATTTGATTCAAATCAAAATCTCCCCAATTGATTCAAATCAAAATCTTGGAAAAGATAAAATGGCAATCCAGTGGATATCAAACGCTAATCAGAAAACTATGTTACTTATCACATGAATGCAGGGTTTTGCCTATGTTGGAGCTTTTATAAGGCAGTTCAACCCATTAAAATGGTTATAAAATAACTTTAAAGTTAAAAAAAATACGCAAGTCTTGACGACCAAAACAGATGTAATTTGCCCCTTAATACAACTTAGTAAATAAACGTAGCCCATAACTAAGTGATTTGCTCAAGTAGCTTGATCCACTTTGTTTCTTCATCTGAAATTGGTCATTTGAGTCAATTTTAACTTGACCGATATTGAGGCTTCGCTCTTGATTCAGGATTAGGATTGGGTTCACATAATTAATCCTTTCTGCTTGTGGAGAATCCGATGTTATTTTTTTGATGTTGTGGTAAAAGAGTCAAGTTTGTTTTTCTCTAATACAAGTTCTTTGATCGAGCAAGTAAACTTTTGGTAATTGCCCTAAAATATTCTCCTCTAATCTTCATGGCTAAGAGCAATGGATCTGTTGCTGGATTAGCTTTATTATACATGTAGGGGAGATGGAGAGTTTCTTTTGTATATGTGAAGCACTTTTTGTTAGTTTTTGTTTCCCTTGTAAAAATGAATCACTGTTTTTTTTTCTTATTCCGTTTTTCTTGTATAATCTATCAAGATGTGAAAAAATACCTTTATATGTTGATATATAAGTATATTCAAATGCTTTTTGGTTCTTATGAAGAGCAGAAGGATAATTTTATAAGAAGCTCTGATGAATGCTGAAATAGAATTCTTGTCATCCTGAAATTTTATTATTTTCTCTAAAGAATCGTGCACACTCAACGCTGCTTTATTTACTGTCACATACAATATTGTGGTTATGGAAGTGTAATATATTTGTTCTTTTATTAAATCTCTCCGAGGCAAACCATGGTTTTCAATTTTATTTGTTTCACACTTCCAATTTTTTCGTTCTATGTGTATTCAGATGTCAATTCAACCTTTTGTCTTACGGTCACAATTGTACAGCAGCATAATGGATAGGACACAAGTAGATCGAGATTTAGAGGTAAAGTGGCTAGTTCAGCATTTGCATTTTCTTACAGATGTATCCCGTTTTCTTCTCATTGGACTGTGATTGTTGCTTCACTGTTTACTTGATTTGAGATCTGTTTGAATTATTGAAATTATGCATCACTATTTTCGCTCCTTATTTATCATTACTAACTATCATGCATTTGACAAATATTGTCTCCTAAAGGGAATGTATCACAAGATTGTCTTCTAATGTTGATTATGATATATTATTTTGTTCTCTGATGCCTGTTTGAATTATTGAAATTATGCATCACTATTTTCGCTCCTTATTTATCATTACTAACTATCATGCATTTGACAAATATTGTCTCCTAAAGGGAATGTATCACAAGATTGTCTTCTAATGTTGATTATGATTATTATTTTGTTCTCTGATGCCTTTTTTAATGCTATGATTCTCACAAGCGCAGAAATATTTTTCTTTTTCAATTTGCATATATAAACCTTGTTGAAGTTCACTTTAACATTTCACGATATCCCCATCTGGGAAAATTTTTAAGTTCATTCCTCAACAAATATTCTTTGTTCACCTTTTTTCTTCGTGTTGCTCTATTTACTATGTCGCGTGATTGATGGATGCGTGGTCCTTATGTTTTTTCTTAATCATCTGCAGTCCTTACGAATGGAAAAAGTGTTGCGTGTATTTAAGTTAAATACTGGACAGGATGATCATGCCATAATGTTTATGGATGACTACGTGAATCGGGTTGGTTTTTTAAAACTCTTCCCTTCAACACTTTATTTTTCTTGGGTCTGTGATTGGCCAATTTAATTAGTTCCTGTGTATTTAGTGTTTGAATAGTTGAAATTTGTCTTGTGCGAGATGATAACTATCATGCACGATATGTTGTGGTCTTGCTTATGAAGAATCTTATCCTTAAAGGTCAAAGATTGACTCCGGTATTCAAAATGTTTTAGATTGAAGGTGTTATGAGAAGGTTGCAAGAAAAGAAGCAAAATGATGTCACTGTTTTTGAGTGGTTTAAAATGCATGTGATACGATCCAAGCTGGATACTAGCATTGGACATGAAGAGCTTGTGAGTAATATTTTCCTTGTGTAAATGCTCATAGTTACATAAGCAACTTGGCCTAAAACAGCAGCTTGTATATCTTTTGCAGTGTTCACTTCTTTCATTGGGAGGAGTGGTGAAAGAGGATCATATCACTCAATAATCAACGCTGGGCTTCTTGTGAGTATAAGTAGACTTCACTTTTCACGAAAGAACTACTGCTTGTGTGGGATTGATTGTCTATTACATAACATTCTGGTTCAACTATGAGGCTTATTAATCATATCACTCAATTAATCATGTGTTTCTTCTTTTGCATTACCAATATCGACTCCCACTGTGTATTTAGGCTGTGTTTGAATCTTGGATTTTTGGGAGATTAAATAGTGTTCCTTTTCTAGGTTTGCCAACTTATCGATCGAAACATGTATTGGTTCTCAATTCCAAACATCGGTTCGGTGCTCAAAGGTCTCTCACAGGTATTACTGCATCACATTTTTGTGCTTCATGTTCAAGATGCCAAATGGGATTTTCATCTATTGATTTAATCATAATATGTATCCATTAAATATTTGATTCGAGCCGCACAACATTGAGCGCATACTATGAACGCTACAAGCTGTTAGAAATGTGGAAATCCATCCTAATGATCACATGTTTTTGAAGGGAAGGAAGGAGCTTTTGTCTTTAGTTAACCGTAAGAGATACAAAGAGATGCTGTTGGCTACTTTGGAAAAGAAGCGCCTCCGACTTTCCCCTCTGGATGTAAGGTTTCATCTTCGAGATCTGATTGGTTCAGGCCACCTCAAAGCCGTCCAGACACCCAGTGGGCTGGTGGTCCGGGTCGCAAAAGACTAAGTTGAAGAACAATTCATGTTGGCTTGAGTGCTAAATTTGCGTGGGGAAGAACAATTCTGGGAATCAGATATCGGAGAACTTCCCAAATTACACAACTTCTGAATTTGAATCTGTCCAAAAACCCGTCCGTCGCATAGTCTGGGCTATTTAATAGCGCCTTACTGTAAAGCATTTACTCCTCCACTGAAAAATCTTTCAAAACTATTGTTGACGACTCTCCGGGGGATTCTATAGTTTCGTTGGATCATTTTTCTTGATAACAACAATGTAGGATGCTCAAAATCAGGTCGAATCCACCCTTTGTATCCTGGAGATATTTCTTGACAAAGTCTCTATAATTACCACACATAATTAAATGGTTCTTTTTTCCATCAGTGGATTACTCTCATAATATAGAAATATTGGTGAAATTTATCTCTTCAGCACGATTATCAATAGTAGTATGTGTATACATGTGAATTATTTATATGCATTCGATTTGATCCTTACTTATAGACAAACTCAATGTTAAAACACCATATTTTAAATGAAATAATAATAAACTAACATACAAACTATTTTAGATTAATTATATTGAGTTGATGCACATATATTTGATATAACTATTTTCCTGTATATATAGTTAATATGTGATGAGTATACATTTAAGGGATAATTATATCTGCACCCTATCGACTTTGACATAATTACAGAAACCTTCTCTATGTTTGAAAAATTACAGAAACCTCCCATCAAGTTAAGTTACACATTACAGACAAGACCTGTCATTAAAAAAGTTGACGGTCGTTATATAAACCACCCATAATTTTTAATGAAAACCCCAAATTACCCCTATTCAACTTTGACCTATATTTTGACCTAAATTTCTGGAGGGGATGTTTGTAATTATGGTATTTTATAGGGGGGCGTGATCGTAATAAAATCAATATTTTATTTCTCACATATAATTATTACTTACCAAACCTTTCTTATTTTCCTAATAATTTTAATTTTTTATCATCTTTATTCAATGCTGTAAAATATCAATATATACCATAAAAATTCAAAATTATATATATATACATCATGTAAAAACTTTTTCTAGAAATAACGACAGTTTGTAATATTTGAATTAAACTGAAATGAAAATCAATTTAAAAAAAAATACGTTCGATTGCCATTTTCGAAATTGACGTCAATAAATATTGGTTCTCCAAAAAATAACTTAAAAACTTGATAATATATAATCATCGTACTTTCAATAAATGATTTAAAACGTAAATAATATATGATTAATAACTTGAGAAACGATATAAAATCTAAACTCTGAAAACAAACTACATAAATACGAGTTCAATTAGGGGTGAACTTCGAAATCGAATTTGTAAAAAATGAACTGACCGAATTTATTTTTGAACGTATTTTTATATATAAGTAGTTTTAAAATATCATTAATATGTAAATTAGTTTATAGTTTAAAAATATTTAATAAATAATTCTTTGAAATAAAAAATAAAGAAAAAAAATAAAAATAAATAAATAATAAAATAAATAAAAATAATATGACACAATAAGGGGTGTAACTGTAATGTATATTATACTATATGGGTGTATATGTAATGTTTTGATAAGTTTATATTATATATAGTATATGTGGTTTATCCGTAATGATTTGATAATTATATATCAAATATATAAGAGGGCAAAAAGGTCATTTCGTGCGTTCTGTAATTATTTTTGACGGTGTTACTCTGTAGGGAAAGTCTCTGTAATTTTCCAAAATCGAGGAGGGGTTTATGTAATTAGGTCAAAGTCGAGAGGGTGTTGACGTAATTATCCCTACATTTAATCGCCACAAATGTTTTCAGGTCCGTACATCACTTAAAATTGGGAGGGAATAACTTATCTACAATATATTTCATGAGGTTAAGTTATTCTTTTATGACCAATTTAGATCACTTTATACGCTGATAACTTAAATAAATTTATAAATACGTAGATTATTGATTTCAATTGATTAAACATGAAAAATTTGTATGAGTCGGGTCTCGGACCCGCGTGTGTATCAACATAAAAGGAATGAGTTTACCATTGTTTGATTAACCTTGGTTGAAATCAGGGACGGAGCTAGAAAAATAAATCAGGGTGGAAAAAAGTTAGAACCAATTCGTAGGCCAAATCCAGTTTTTCATTTTCTTCAAAATTTGTACAGCTGCTCCTTTGCAAAATTCTACTCCAAAAATGCTTTCTTCAGGTTGTGTTTTTTTTTTTTTTTTTGCAGTTCGCTGTTAGATGCAGGTTTTTGCGTATAGGTGATTAAATTTTGAATTTGTGGTGCGTTTGAGGTTTTATTTTCATTTGTCAATAACTTAGTACATAAATTTAGTATGAATGAATTTGAAAATTGCAAAAATTGTTTGTAGCTGGTCGAGAACACGGGATTCCCTAGTGACAACCTGGAAAACTCATCATTACACTACAATGGATGTTGTAATTTAACGTAGTATATATATATATATATATATAGATATATATATATATGTATGTATGTATATATGTATATATATATACGTATGTATGTATATATGTATATATATATCTATGTATGTATAATTTTTGACGGGGTGTGACTGTCTCTTGCACACTCCTTCCTTCGCCCTCATTGTTTGACTTAGGTTTTTTTTTTTTTTTTTTTTTTTTTTTTCTGTTGGTGTAATTCAAACTCGATGCATATAATAATTGTTGTATAAAATTTATTGGTGTGTATCTTAGGAAAGTAGCAAGCAAAAAGAACAAATGGCTTTGTATTAGAAATGTCGAGGCGAGATTTGGAATCTCTGTCCTTAAGACAATATTGCCCCGCTACGGTGCTAACGGTTTACTTTGGCAATTTGTCTCCCAAGATACAACGACTATGATTTGTGATGGAGCACTCCAAATCACAAATCCTTTAAACCACAAAGGTCTAAAAACGCTCAACCATAACAATGATGAAGACTCACAAAATTACTCAAATTTTGATCTTCAAATATGATGTGAATTTCCAAAATTCCATGTCTAATTCATTCAAAGGTTGTTTTTTATCTAGTATACAAGTGGTGTTATCAAGAGACACAATTTGGAAGCATCCATCATGAAAAATTGCATCCCAACATGAATGGACACACCATTTAATTTGGAAGCAACTAATCATGAAAAAATGCACCCCAATATGAATGGACACACCATTTAATTTGATTCAAATTTCCAACAATCCCCCACATGAATTAAATTAATGCATATATGTAATTGAGCGCTTTTAACGAACTATTATGGCATCAGGAGAGATAGCTTGTGGCTTTGAATCTTCTGTAGTAGTATTCAATCGGATTTACTTGATTTAATAGTGAACTTATAGTCTTGAACTATTTAGTCGTTGGTGTAAACCAAGACAATTGAACCCACACCATAATAATTCTAACTTCGTATTGGTTTCTTACGGTTGTGTCCGTTTCGGCCATGGACCACGCTTGGTTTCATAAGTGTTTTCATCTTTGAAGCGGCCACACTTTGCACTTACGTAGGTGATCTCCTAGAAGAGTATCCCGCTATACTCCAACATATTCTTATATGTCTTAGGAATCATTAAAGACATTTTGCCTATCCTCGTACCCTTTTTGCAGGCTACACCCCTTATCATAGGAATGGGTCGGAGATTAATTCTCCAAGGTGTTTATACAATCTCATAATTTAGTTGTCCATTTTGAACCTAGATCTTGGGATCTCCAGTCAACAAGGTTGGGTATCCACTATGAGATTTTGATTATAGGGTTTTAACCCCATTTCCCTCGATAAACTTCCACATGATCTCTCGGTTAACCAATTTATATGCGGATCCGCGGTTTCACCTAATCACTCATGATTCCACTAGAGATCATTTTATCATATAGCATTATCGCAACACATTTTAGTTGCATGCACATGATGTTTCTCTAACAACTTATAAAGCAACTCGGCCGAAGAAGCTTTATATGTTTTCCATGAGAATTTTCCACAATAATATATCTTCAGTTTTGGTAATCACATTACCTCTTTTGCATCATTTATCCTTTTAGGATATTTCCATCATCGAATTTTAAGCGTTCTTAACGCGTTATTCGAGACCAAAGAGATACTCAATTTTAATTCACAATTCATATTTAAGCGCATAGATTCTTAAAAATTACAAAGTTCAAGATTCTATTTCTTGTAAACTTGAATTTTAAGAGCAAAGCTTAAAATTTGAAACTCGAATTAATCTTTGAGATTTCATTCTTCAAGTGTCTTGTAAACTTCATTCAAACATTATTCTTGATGCACACATGTCAAAATGTTTCTTCAACATTTTTTCTTTGTTACTTGATGATTTCTAAATTGCTTCTCCAATGAGCATATCATCAATACACAAGCATACATATGCTTAGGTGTGTACACATTTGTCACACTCATTAATGTATTTGACAACATGATTTGTCAAACTCTTCATTTTATTTGAATTTTATTATGACTTTACTTTTGGCCTTCATTTCTAGTTTAGCAAAGTACCCCCACATTTCAAATATTGTAGGAAACTCTCTTTTCCTTCAATCACAAGGTTTTTGTCCTTGCCTAATGTGGTAAGTGATTGAATCCTAGAATTGCAACCCCCACAACTTCGGGTAGTAACGAAGTGCACTGGCGTTCAAATTTCCGTGTTTCAAGTTCTAAGCATTATAGTCTTACAAATCCAAATTCAAGTTTTTATTTCTTGAAAATTTCGGATTTAAGTGTACTTGCTTACAAAAGTTGAAAGTTGGATAATATTCTCAAACTCGGTTCACATTTTGCAATTTAAGCGCACTAACTTAGAAAACTTGAATTCAAGTTTTTTTAAAACTTGCAAATTCATGTTATAAGCGTACTAGTTTAGAAATTCAAAATGAACCAATTTGAGATATTACAACGCCTAATCAAAATTTGTGGCTTCAATTTATCACTTGTGTTTTAAGCGTACAAAGCTTAGAAACTCGAATTCAAGATTTTATAGTCTTGCAGATTCAAGCTTAAGCGTCAAATTCTTAGACAACACAAGTATAATCTACTCACAATTTCCCATAGCAAAACTCATTTGCTAAATTTTATTGCAATCTCATTCTTGAAGTGTTTAAACACCTCATTGGCCTCGTTTTTGCTTCATAGCAAAAAAGTCACAACAATATCATGCGAAATATTGATAAAGTAACAAATTACTTTTCTCACATCTCTAGTTTGCACAATCTTTCCATCACAAACATCATTGTGAGTAATCTTTCGGAAATTTTGTTGTCCTCTTCAATTCTCAAGCGAATCACAAGGTCTTCAAGATTCATCTCTTTTTGCTTATGCTTGAGATAATTCTTGAAGTCCTTCCATGACGGAGGCAACTTTTCAATCATGGTGGCCAATTGGAATGAGTCACTTAGAATCATTCCCTCCGCATGAATTTCGTGCATGATTACTTGCATATCTTGCACTTGTGCTATCACATGCTTTGTATCAACCATTTTGAAATCCAGGAGTTACCCAACGATGAATTTCTTCATGCCGGCATCCTCGGATCTATACTTTTTCTCCAAGGATTGCCACAATTCCTTGGCCGTCTTCACTAGACAATACACATTGTATATATGTTGTCCAGTCCATTTAGCATATAATTCTTGCATAGAAAATCGCTTTGATTCCACGCATCAACCGCAACTCTCTTTTGGTTGTCGGTTTCACTCTCCATAATAGTAGGAGCATCCTCATTGAGGAACCTTGCCAACTCCAAGGTTGTCAAATAAAACATCTTTTATTGCCATCGCTTGAAATCGTTCCCATTGAACTTTTCAGGCCTTTCACCATGATGAACTGGAGTCGTTGTTGCACTCGACGAAGCCATTTGTTGCTAATATTGTCTTAAGATTGTTGTATAAAATAAATTGGTGTGTATCTTAGGAAAGTAGCAGCAGCAAAAAGAACAAATTGCTTTGTATTAGAAATGTCGAGGCGAGATTTGGAATCTCTGTCCTTAAGACAATATTGCCCCGCTACGGTGCTAACGGTTTACTTTGACAATTTGTCTCCCAATATACAACGACTATGATTTGTGATAGGAGCACTCCAAATCACAAATCCTTTAAACCACAAAGGTCTAAAAATGCTCAACCATAACAATGATGAAGACTCACAAAATTACTCAAATTTTGATCTTCAAATATGATGTGAATTTTCAAAATTCCATGTCTAATTCATTCAAGGGTTGTTTCTTATATAGTATACCAAGTGGTGTCATCAAGAGACACAATTTGGAAGCATCTATCATGAAAAAATGCACCCCAACATGACTGGATACATCATTAATTTGGAAGCAACTAATCATGAAAAAATACACCCCAACATGAATGGACACACCATTTAATTTGATTCAAATTTCCAACAATAATTTGCCGCAAGAATTCGGAGTGTTTCAAATCATCATTGGTAAAAAAAGACTAATTATTTTATTTAAATAACCACTATAATTGAGTGGTGCCAAGACTGAGTTGAATGGAGCGGGTCCAAAAGAAAAGCGGGTAATGGTCAACTGTACCCGACATAAGTAACAGGTTTGCACGTGAATGGATTTGGTATGCATCGGATTCGGACTTCGCTCCGAAGTCAAAAGTCCCCACTTCGGGTCAAATTGGAATATCGGATTGACCGCGGAAAGCGGGATTCTCGTACCATCGCTACTTGGAATTATCATTTTAATATAAAATATACAAAAAATTCCCTCACAAAAAATAAAAAGGTACATTGCGAAAATTGATATATTTTTAGGAAATTTCTTAACTTTATAATTGGTGACGGTTGGCATATATATATATATATTTGAGTAATTTATTCCTATTGAAGTTTTTATTTTGTGATGTTCTTTTCTAAAGGAAGAAAAAGGAGTATTTTAAGATAAAAAATTATTGTGTTTTAGAGACCAAATTTTTTTAATATAGAAGTAGTTTCTCACTTTATAAATTAGTAGCACTGATGTTGCGTGTGTAACCTAATCGGTTCATCATAACCCAAAAAAATATATTCCATATTTAAAATTTAAAATAGGTAGATGAAACAAACGTGAAAAATCGTGGAAATGAAACAAATGTTGATGTAAGACATAAAATTTTCGTTGCCGTTTTCAATAAAAGCGGGAATAAATAAGAGAGATAAGTGGATTTGAGGAGAGTTAAAAATATGAAATCAATATTAAAAAAAAATGGGGACGACCAATAAACATGTGTAATAATAATAAAAATATTTCAATAAAAATGCGGGAAATGACATTTTTGGGTCTTTGAAAAAGGCTTATAAAAAATGAGGTCACATGACATCATCAAGCCCTCTTGCATTATTGTGAGGAGCAGATATGTAATAATATAGATGATACAAGTATATAATAATAACGATGATGATTAGAACATAGATAATTAATTTAATTATTATAGAAAATAATTTTGGGACACCAGTTGTATATTGTTAATTTTTTTAAAATGGAAAAATTTGGGCGTACTCTATGCAGGTAGTTTGTTCACTCTAGTCCACCAAAAAACATTGAATCACTTAGGTCTATTTTGGAAGAAATAACCAAAATAGCATCATCTCTCCCCACTTGTCTTCTTCATCCTCTACCATATTTGTCTTATTCATCCATTCACACGAAGTTCATATTCTCCCATCTCCATCTTCCACTCATTCAAAATTTCAGTAAAAAATCTATCGCTTTTCAATTACGGTTTCTCTAACTTAGGGTTTTTGAACTCCCCCATTCTATCTCTTCGATTTTCATTCCATCATTTCATTCTAGATTTTTTTCAAATCTAGTATATATTACAGTTGGGTTTTCTGTTCATCTCTTCGATTTTCCATTTCATCACTTTGTTCCAGATTTTTTTTTCTTCAAATTTGGTATGTATTGGTTTAGGGTTTGTTGCTTAAAGTTTGAAATTATATATATATATATATATATATATATATATATATATGTGTGTTTTTGTGTCTTCAATATTCCATTCCATCACAATGTTTGTTGATTTTGATGTTTTTTAGTTGTGATTCATTGGTGTCTGCGCTTGTTTGCTAATTTCTAGAATTTACAGCTTGACAAAGCCCGCAACAAAGACGGCGACCGAGAGAAAAAGTAACTGGTGCATGAAACTTATAAAAATTAACTGGTGCACGAAACTTATGAAAAGTAACTGGTGCACGAAGTTTAAACTAACTGGTGCCCGAACTTATAAAAATATTTGATGCACGAATATATAAAAATAACTTGTGCAGAGACTTAAAAAATTAGTTGGTACACAATCTTAAAATTAACTGGTGCACGAACAAACCAAGTGCATATATTTTACCACATTAAGCTCAACATTAACTTTACAAGTCCGTGCAGCAATTACTTTTATATGTTCGTGTATCAATTACTTTTATAAGTTCGTGCACCAGTTAGTTTCGTGCACCAGTTACTTTATGTATGTTTCTTGCACCAATTATTTTTTATAAGTTTCGTACACCAGCTTTCATAAGTTTCGTGCATCAGCTACTTTTATAACTTTCGTGCACCAGTTACTTTATATATGTTTCGTGGACCAATTATTTTTTATAAGTTTTGTACACCAGCTAATTTCATAAGTTCCGTGCAATAGTTACTTTTTATAGCTTTCGTGCACCAATTACTTTTTCTCTGGGTTGTTTTACTCGTTGCAAGTTTTGTTTTTGGATGTAAATTCTAGACAATGTGAGCAAGCCTGGACACCAATGAATCACAACTAAAAATATTGTTAGGACCGGGTGTGCAGATAGAAGGGGGGTTAAATATCGGCATCGACTCTACTTATAAAATATGCTTTGATCGTGTTAGCAACCAAAAGCTGATTTCTTGTTTAAAAACTGCTCAGTCGAGTAACTGAGTAAGTGCGAAAAGAACTCGACTGGAACATCGAATACGTTGAGCTGATGACGATAGTCTGCTTAACAAAAACAACGTTAGACAAGGTCTACCGGACTAATGAAGAATACAGTAGACTACTGAAATGATCACAGTAGACGAGATCGGCTGAACTGAATACAATAGACAATGTCTACTGGGCTAAGAATAACTCGGTGTCTACTGGCAAGCAATATGTATATAGTCTCCTGAGTAGACACCAATAGTTAATATGTGCAGTAAGTAAATGCAGAAAATAAACGATGCAATAATAACTACTCCAGTGATCAATAAAACTACTCCGGTATTGCTCGCCAGACCATCTTTGCAAACAATTTTGAACTGAAGCCAGCATTGATCAACATGGTGCAGCAAAACCAATTCTGCGGTTCAGCTTTGAGTGATCCTAATCTCCATCTGAGGTTTTTTTCCAGATATTAGACACTATAAAGATACATGGTGTTACTGAGGACACCATCAGACTGCGTCTGTTCCTGTTCTCTCTTAGAGATCAAGCAAGAAGTTGGCTTCAATCTTTGCCAATTGGTAGTATCATGACATGGGATGACATGACATCCAAATTTATGGCAAGGTTCTTTCCACCAGCAAAGTCAGCCTTGTTAAGGACGGAGATATCATCACCTTTAAGCAGCATGATTTTGAACAGTTGTATGAATCATGAGAACGTTTCAAAGACTTACTCAGAAAGTGCCCACAACATAACTACGAGAGCTGGGTACAAATCTAGTTGTTTTACAATGGATTGAACGGTCCCACTCGAATCATATGGATGCTGCAGCAGGAGGAACTCTTTTATCCAAGACAACCGAGGATGCATATGAATTACTTGAGCAAATGGCTGCCAACAGTTACCAATGGCCAACAGAGCGAGTACTGGTATGAAAACCAGCAGGTATGTACAAAGTTATCAATTTACTGCATTATCTGCACATTGGCTGCTCTTACTATGCAGGTAACACTCATGAACAAGCAATGGACTCCACCTACTATTGAGTCCGCCGCCCCGCTACTGCTGGTGTGTCATTAACTGTAGAGGATCTGAATCAAGAGCAAGCTCAATTCGTGAACAACCGGTATCCAAATAACTATCGAGGTAATCCTGTGCCTAATCAATACCATCCTAGATACCGAAATCATGCGAATTTTTCCTATGCCAACAACAAGAATGCTTTGAACCCGCCTCCTGGATATACACCTCAGAAAAATGAAGGTAAGCCTTATTTTGAAGATTTATTTGGTACTTTTGTAACTGAATCGTCCAGAAGGTTCGAGCATAATGAGACGAGACTGAACAATATTGAGACTCAAATGAACAATATGAGTGCCACAATGAAATCGTTAGAGGTCTCGATTGGTCAACTTGCAAATGCTATGAATCATCAATAATCGGGGATGTTTCCTAGCAATACTGAGGTAAATCCCAAAAGAACAGTGTCATGCCATCGCATTGAGAAGTGATAATGAAGTTGGTAAATCAGAATTTGTGCATAGTGATGAATCACCAAATGCAGAAACTCCAAAGTCAGTTGAAACCTTTAAGGAGGTCGAAAATGAGAAGCATGCCACTCAACCTATGAAACCTCCAATGTATAAGCCTAATCTTCCATATCCTCAACGCTTCTATAAGAAGGCAATAGACGATCAATTTGCAAAGTTCTTGGAAATTTTCAAGAAATTTCATATCAGCATTCCTTTTGCTGATGCTTTACAACAAATGCCCAATTATGCAAAGTTCATGAAGGACGTGATGGCTAGGAAGCGCAAGATGGAAGACGTTGAGACATTGAATCTGACTGAGGAATGCAGTGCAATCCTCCAAAAGAAGCTGCCACTGAAATTGAAAGATCCAGGGAGTTTTACTATCCCTTGTATTATTGGGTAGTTCTTCTTTTAAAGCTTTATATCATCTTGGAGCTAGTATAAATTTAATGCCTCTATCTGTTTTCAGAAAATTAGGACTTGGGAAGGCGAAACCAACCACATCACAGTGAAAATGGCGGATAGGTCTCTCACATACCCTCACGGTATAGTGGAATATGTGTTAGTGAAAGTGGGAAACTCTACCTTCCAGCAGACTTCATTATTCTAGATATACAGGAAGACGAGGAGATGTCGCTAATCTTGGGACGACCGTTCTTGGCTACAGGGAAACGAAAACAGATGTCAAAAGGGGTGAGCTATCAATACAGATTGAAGATGAAAAAGTCATTTTTAATGTATTTAAAATGACTACCACCCCACATGTCACGGAGAGAAGCCAAAAGATTATAAGGAGGTCCAAATGTCGACAACTGAGAGAGTTGAGCAATGTTGCAAGATTGATATGACTGGAAAGCTGCACAAAGTGGTCACTACTGTCAGAAAAGTTGTGAAGAAGCTAAAGAAGAAGAGAGATAAGTTCAAGCAAGTGTGGAGGGTAAAAGACAGGCACGACCCCTTCAAACAATGAGCAACAAATGTTTGAAAGTGCCACAAAGTGTGGCTGACGACTATAAATTAAGCGCTTCTTGGGAGGCAACCCAAGTTTTATATCATTTAGATTTTCTGTTTTGTTGATTCTTAGTTTAATTTTTTTTTGGATGCAATTCTTACCCAAAGTCGTCTTATTTATAGGTCTCCAACCACCATAGCCACCGAAGTTTCCACCTTATCCCCATGATCAGGATGATGAGGAGAACGACGAATACTGACGGTCGTGTCGAAATAGTTATGTGCCTCATTCTTATTTTCTCAGTTCAATATATGGAGGATAATGCACAACCTTAAGTTTAGGGGGGTCATATGAATTGCATGTCTATCATACCTTGCATGATGTACCTGAATTCCTGTGTTAGTTCCGGATTTTAAAGATGACAAAACAAATCAGAACGGATCGATAGAAATCAGACTGACCAGATCAATTGCTCAAAACAGATCAAGCTGATATGGTATATCGCAAAATCAGAACGGATCGATGAACATCAGCCTGACCAGATCGAAGCTTCATAACAGCTCAACTATTATCAGATCAGAGTAGACAAGGTTGTATAAGCTTCGCTCTTCAGTCCGAATCATTAACGGCTATTTATTGAAGCATTTAATGTTGCAATTAATGCTGAAAAAGACCAAGGACTGAAGATTACCATAAAAGGTAAGAAGACAAAGAAGAGCTCATCTGACAGTCGCCGAAAGCATGAACCAGAATGGCAAGTGCCCAAAAGAATAAGACTGTAGCTTACTCAGAGTTTGAGCAGAGTCAAAAGTTGCACATAAAGGGAAATAATGTCATTGGTACATGCAACTATATAAGGATGCAACAGAAGAGCTCAAGAGAGAGTCTGAGAAATCGAAAAAACGCAAAAGAAAGCAAAACAGCACAAGCTTACAAGCTCAGACATTCTCGAGCCGAAAATCTTCATAAGCACAATCATATTGTAATATTTGATCATCTTAGGATCATTGTGTGCATAGACTAAAGTCTATCTTTTGTATTCTGTACTAAGATAGAGAAGTGAGAATCAATTGTAACTGTCACACAGAGTGTGTCTGAACAGATCGAGAGACTAGGAGTTCAGTCTGGTAGTGAGGTAAATCCAGCTGAATCGGGTTTGTACAACAGGATTGTATAAATCAAAGTCTTCTAGTGGAATCCTTCCTTAATTGGAAGAAGGGGAGACGTAGAAGGATTACACCACCTTCGAATTTCCAGAAACATATTCTGTCTTTTATCATTTTGCATCGTTATACTATTCAAGCCATCGAGACGTTCTTACTAATCTAAGAACATACCGTTCCGCACTAAAATACTCAGTGGTATGTTCTGCAGAAACGTTGATTAAGAAACAGATTTCTTTCACTAACCCGAGAGAAATCACAAAGGATTATTTTTAATAGGAGTGTTCATTCATCCCCCTCTAAACACTCCGGACCGATCCTAACAAGTGGTATCAGAGCAGGTCGTCTTAATCATCACAAAGACACTTGAGCTGATGGCATCATTTAACAAGATCCCTATGTTCTCAAAAGAAGACTATGATGATTGGAGAATCAGAATGCAAGCTCATCTGGCAGCACAGGATGACGATATGTGGTTCGTCATCACTGATGGACCAATGAAAATTCTGAAAGTCAATACAACAGCCTCCATTACTAGTGGTGAACCCCAAATGGTCGAGAAGGACAGATCCCTCTGGACGAATGAAGAAAGAAAGAAAGCAAGTCTAGACAACGTTGCCAAAGACATCTTGTTCAAGAAGTTGGGAAAAAATATGTTCAGTAAATTCAAAATGTGTTCTACTGCTAAAGAAATTTGGGAGAAGATAGCACATCTACATGCGTAAGGGAACGACCAGACTAAGGAAAACAGCTGACTGTTGCTCTTCAAAGATTTGAGAGCATAAAAATGAAGATTGGAGAAACTCTAAACGAGTTTGATGATGAAAGAGTTACTGGTATTATCAATGAACTAAATGGTCTGGGGGGGCAAGGAATACTCTAACAGAGAGATTGCTCTGAAAGTAATGAGAGCTCTGCCAAAAGAATGGGATGTAAAGACTGTTAGGATCGGTCGGAGGTGTGTTTAGAGGGGGGGGGGGGGGGGGGTGAAGGAACAATCCTATAAAATTTAAATTTAATCCCTTGTGATTTCTTTCGGATTAGTGAAAGAAATCTGTTTCTTAATCAACTCTGCTGCAGAACAGACACTGAAAGAAAGTTTAGTACGGAACGATCTGTTCTTAGATTAGTAAGAACGGCTCGATGGCTTGAATAGTATAATGAGTGCAGAATGATAAAACACAGAATATGTTTCTGGAAGTTCGAGGTGGTGTAATCCTTCTACGTCTCTCCCTTCTTCCAATTAAGGAAGGATTCCACTAGAAGACTTTGATTTATACAATCCTGTTGTACAAACCCGATTCAGCTGGATTACCTCACTACCAGATTGAAACTCCTAGTCTCTCGATCTGTTCAGACACACTCTGTCTGACAGTTACAATTGATTCTCACTTCTATATCTCAATCAGAATACACAAGATAGACTTAGTCTATGCACACACTGATCCTAAAATGATCAAATATAACAATATACTTGTACTTATGAAGATTTTCAGCTTGAGAATGTCTGAACTTGTAAGCTTGTGCTGTTTAGCTTTCTTGTGCGTTACCAGACTCTATCTTGAGCTCTTCTGTTGCATCCTTATATAGTTGCATGTACCAACAACATTATTTCCCTTAATGTGCAACTCTTGACTCTGCTTATACTCTGAGTAAGCTGCAGTCTTCTTCTTTAGGGTACTTGCCGTTCTGGTTCATGCTTTCGGCGACTGTCAGGTAAGCTCTTCTTTGTCTTCTTACCTTTTATGGTAATCTTCAGTCCTTGGTCTTTTTCAGCATTAATTGCAACATTAATGCTTCAATAAATAGCCGTTAATGATTCGGACTGAAGAAGAACTATTCTTATTCAGCCTTGACTGCTCTGATCTGATAATAGCTGAGATCGATCTAAAGCTTCGATCTGGTCAGGCTGATATCCATCGATCAGATCATATTAGCTTGATCTGTTTTGAGCGATCGATCTGGTCAGTCTGATTTCCATCGATCCGATCTGATTTGTGATATATATACATGAGCTGTTGATCTTTTGAGCGATCGATCTGGTCAGTCTGATTTCCATCGATCCGGTCTGATATGTTTTGTCATCTTTAAAATCCTGAACTAACAAATTCCCCCTTTTGATGATGAAAAACCTAGCTTCTATATCTTTTTATCCAGTCTTTTAATAACTCTGAAGCGTATACTTCTTCTTGTTCAAAATAAATGAACATAGTTAAGTTGATTTCGGATTGATTAAGTCATTTAGTTCAAAATAAATGAACAAGGACTTAACTAAGAATTTAGATTTTTATTGATCAAAAATCTTATTACAATTACAGACGAGTCTGCCTAAATAAGAACTGCTACTTTCTTGCGGACGACTGATGTGGCTTGTGAAGTCTTTACTCTTCTCCCCCTTTTTGTCTGCATCAATGTTTTGCAGAAAATCGACAATCTATGCTAGCTGAGCGCTGTGATAGCATCAAGACGAGTGTCTTGAGCACGAAGGGAGTTTGCTACGGATGCTCGAACTTCAGTGGCCAGCTCGATCTGCTATTTTCTCAGACTGTTCTTGTAAGTAGCTGCTGCTGAGAGAACAGATCATTCAGTCCTCGCTGAAGGCTGCTAATACTGGCTGTCATCTTCTCTTTAAATGAATCAAAGTCCAAAGACGTAGTCCTCTGAAGGACAGTTCCCTTTGATGAACCTCTATGACTCGTTGAGAGAGAGATAGACAGTTATCAGAGAGGTGCTGAAGGGACATTGCCAGGGATGGAGCTGCATCAGATAAATGATCTGAAGAGTGATCAGATGACGACAAGGAGTGATCAGCTTCTGCAGCAATGGGTATAATTGAAGAGATAAAGCAGCTTGGCGTGTTTCGGACGGATCAAGGTGACCAAGTCCGAAGAAATTCTTCTATGAATGCCATATCTTCAGCAGATTGTTCGGGAGAAGTGCTAGGTCTCGAAGGCTCCTCAACCTGTAAAGCTGCAACAACGGTTGAGACCACCAGATCCGGATCGACGAAAGCTGGCGAGACAACTGTTGTAGGTGCGGCGGTTGGACTGAGTTGAACATGGGAGACGGATGATCCCAGAGGTATAGACGTTTGGGGAGTCCAACAAAACATTCAAGGGTTCATCTGCTGTGTAACAGACGGAATATTAGTTATTGTCTGCTCCGCTGTCTGTTCTGCTGTCTGATCCGCTACTCCAGAGTGAATAGTCTCTATGAAAGATATTCTGCCAGAGTCTTGCTCCCAGATGGATGATCCGGGCTGCGTACTGGAGTGGATATGCTGAGCTTCTGTCGTTGAAGCGGACAGCTAAGTGAAGAGCATGAATATCCATTTCCAGTTGAGCAATAACAGCACCATCATCTTTGGCAGTTGGAGTGCTCGGATCGAAATTTGCTATTTTAGCGGCAAGAGCAAAGTTGCCAGTCTGAATCTCTGTTTGGCATGAAACAGATCTTTGCGCTGTACAGCAATTCTAACATCGTCTGTCTCTGTCCCCTTAAGGACTTCTTCTTCCATCTTTTGTAGGCGTCTCAGTTTGCCGAAGAACATATCAATGTGGTTGATCGTTCTGTACCGACATATTCATCAAATACCACAATGAGCACCTTCACCTTTTCTTCAAATCCTCCATAGCGATGTCGATGGCTGTTTTGCGCGGCAGATTTGGGTTTGGAGGAGAGAGGTTCAGTGAGAATGGGCCTTGCCCTTGCCGATGGAAGATGGGGACTTGATCCCTGATTGGGTGTAGTCTCCCAATTCAGTTTTATAACAATCCATTTGACCACAGGGGATGACAGAGGGGACTCTGATGGTTACTTTGGTTACAGTGTTGTTGAAGCTGTTGAAGAAGTTGGGTTGAAGGTTGGGGTGCAGGGGTGGCTTTTGTGGAAGGCAAGTTGGGTTAGGGTTTTGAGATGGTAGGGTTTGATTGGCTTGGTGATCTGGGTTCTTGGCTCTTTTTTAGGAAGGGGCTTGGGCTGGTGATGAAGGAGCGACTGAGTTTCCTCAGAGTCAGTATGAATGGTTAATTTGCGCTTGACTCGAGGTCTTCGAGCAGCAGTCTGTTCTGTTCTTTCTCAATCTTGACAGCCACCTAGATCGGTAGGAGTGGGGGAGTCGGTGGAGCCCTTGGACTTCAGGAGAGCCAATCCCTTGGAGTTGAGAATTTTAAACGGACTTAGAGCAGACAGCTTCCCCAGCTCGATGTCCAGCGTCTCCAGTAGTTTTGCTTAAAGGAACAGCAAAACAGACAGCCTGTTTGGAGGCGATGACTGTCTCAAGCAAAACTCCAATAAGATTGCAGACCAGTTGTCCTGCGCTGAGTGAATAGAGCAGCCATGGCCCGGAACTTCTCAGCAGTAACAACATCATAGATAGCTCTGCCTGCTTGGCCCAAATAATGGCTTGCCAACTATCTCGCATAACACCTGGAAATGAAAGAACATTTCCTTCTTCTTGAACGACGGCTGCACGACGGTGGCCAAAGATGGATACCTTCCCTTGAAGATCTGTGAGAGTGGCCTGAGGAATATGGCCAAACTCAGTCAGTCCGGGGTGTTGGGAAGACCAAAGGTCTTTGCCAGCGTCGACGGAAGAAAATGCCAAATGATTTGCCCTTTACGGGGTGGAGATGAACGTCTTCTGAGATACAGCATTGACGAACAGTTCTCGAATCTCCGACTCCTAAACCACCGTTCCACATTCCAGAAAATTCCTTAAACAGAAGATTCTAAGGACTTGAATATAGAGACCATTCGGGATCTTCAAGCCCTGTAGATATCATGGAACTCAACAGAAAGAGAGTTGTGAGTGATAGTGGCCATTTAAGTGTAATGAAAAATACGAAGATGGAAGAGAAATTAGGAAGGAGTTAGAAGACAAGCAGACAGCGGTAATTCGTAAAAAGTGAATGAAAATGAAATGTTCAGCCCGCAAAATAAGAGAGAGAAGACACGTGTCTTTATCTCGAAGACTGATAATTAAATAATCCAAAATAAACGGTCAGGGATGAAAGAGAGATAAGAGCGGTTAAAATTGCGATCAGTCGGGTGTTTTGTAAACAATTATTCTATTTAAGGATATTGTTGACCAGACAGATCATGGGATAACATCAGATTTGACATAGATCGGTCTGTGAAAGTTCGGACCGGTCTGTGTCGTTCTGATCATTGTATTATCGATCTGTGCCAGCATACAAAAAAAAAAAAAAACAGAAAGATACTTCTAAAACATCAAGATAAGTCTATTAAACCAAGAATTTGACGAAAATAATTAAACTTAGCCTCAGGAAGTGGTTTGGTGAAGATATCTGCTGCTTGCTGGTATGTTGAATATGATGCTTGATCCGAATTCCTTTTTGCCAACATTGATCTGAAAAAATGATGTCTTATATCAATGTGCTTTGTTCGAGAGTGCAAAAATTGGATTATACGTTATAGCAATTGCAACTTGTGTTGTCACAAAATATCAGAGATTCAAACAGCTTGAATGCCATAGTCTTTGAGCTGGTGTTGAAATCCAGACATTTGAGCGCAGCAGCTTCCAGCGGCCAGATATTCTGCTTCAGCTGTAGATGTGGCAATAGATGTTTGCTTCTTGCTAAACCAAGAGATCAATCTTTCACCTAAGAATTGAAATGTTCCACGGTGCTTTTGCGATCAATCTTACAACCAGAATAATCAGGTCCAATTTGAATATATCCTATTAAGCTGAAATTTGAATCTTTGGAATACCAAAGACCAACGTTCTGAGATCCTTTCAAGTATTTCAGAATAAGAATAGCAGCTTAAAGCATTAAGTGTGATTGCTTTGTGTCTTCTGAATGAAATCTAGCGCACATACAGACTGAGAAACATAATATCAGGCCGGCTCGCTGTAAGATAACAAGAGCGATCCGATCACAGTCCTCGATACATAGATACAAATGCGTGTTCCCCCTCAGTTTTATCTAACTTGATTGTAGGACTTATTGGAGTTGATGCAGGTTGAACAATTTTCATTCCGAAAACTTCTTGAGAAGCTCTTTGGATATACTTGGTTTGATTTATGAAAATGCCATGCTGAGCTGTTGACTTGGAGACCCAGAAAGAATGAAAGTTTCAAAATCCTACTCATCTCAAATTGTCACTGCATAACTTAGAGAATTTCTCGCATAATTTGGGGTTAGTTGACCCAAAAATGATATCGTCAACAATCGTTACATAAATTTGAACTACAGAGTATGTTCCCCCTTAATAAATTTAAATAGAGTTTTATCTACTGAGCCAGATCTGAAAATCATGGTTCAGCAGAAAGTGAGACAAAGTGTCATACCAGGCTTGGGGCTTGTTTCAGACCATATACTGTTTATTCAGTAGATATACATGATTTGGAAATGAGTGGTTCTGAAATCCAGGAGGTTGCTCAATGTAGACTTCCTCTGAAGCTTACCATAAGAAAGGCACTCTTAACATCCATTTGATATACCTTGAAGTCTTTCAAGCAGCATAAGCAAAAGAAATATTCGGATTGCTTCAAGTCTGGCGACTGGTGCAAAAGATTCATCGAAGTCAATTCCTTTTCTTGTCGGAATCCTTGGGGCCACCAGTCTGGCTTTGTTTCTAACCACAACTCCATCTGCGTCTAGCGTGTTTTGAACACCCATCTTGGTTCCAATAACAGACAGTTCACTTGGCCTGGGGGTTAGACTCCAAACTTGATTTTGTTCAAATTGATAAGCTCTTCTTGCATGGCTTTAATCCAGTTGAAATCAGTCCAAGCTTCATCAATCTTTTAAGGTTCCAGATTTGATATGAAAAGCAGCATGAGTGAATTCATCCATCATCTGTCCTCTAGTTCTAATCGGTGCAGAAGGACTTCCAATTACTAGATCAGGTGGATGCCTCTTTGTCCATCGATAACTCGATTCTGGATTGTCTGGTCCAGACAGATGAGTAGTGCGGCAGGAATTATCTGATTAAACATTAGATTTGAGGGAACATCCGGATCGGCTCGATCTGAAGGAGCTTCTTGTCATGATCCGGTCTGTCTGGTATTCAGGTTCCGGGGATTGTCCTTGACCTGTTAGCTACAATCTCATCATCACTGTTAGCTTCGAGATGGATATTTCCATCTGATTTGAATTGATTCCTTGCTACCCTCAATACATAAAGATTCATCAAAAACCACAATGAAAAGATCTTCTACAGTTAAAAGTGCGATTATTGAAAACGCGAAAAGCTTTGCTATTAGATGATATACCAAAGAATATCCCATTATCTGATTTAGCTTCAAATGCTGTAAGATGATTCTACCATGTGTGTGAACGAAGCATTGCAGCCAAATACTGAAGAAGATGAGAGATAGACGGTCTGTTACCAGTCACATATTCATATGGAGTGAGATTCAACTTTTTTGTTATCATCATAGATCGATTTTGAGTGTAGGACGCAGTATTTTACAGCTTCTGCCCAGAACTTTTGGAAAAATGCCAGAATCAGCAAGCATTGTTCTTGCTGCCTCTTTAAACGTTCTGTTCCTTCGTTCTGCTGCAACTCCATTTTGTTGGGGAGTTCGGGCGGCTGAAAATTCATGCTTAATTCCCTGATCTTCTAGAAAGGGATTCAAGA